>VUQG01045033.1:0-12778 GCA_015106755.1 Etia nguti | reverse complement strand
TTTTAGTCCAAGGTGTAATCAAGATATTCAGTTTCTGGTAAAAGCCGGGTTGTGATCATGTGTAATAATGCCAGTTTGCACATTTACCCTGTAAAAGTTCATTTATCATGCAGTCTGACTCATGATGGTTCACAAGGAAGTCACTTCCAAAGCAAACTGCAATCAAGGAAGAAAACAGACGATTGGAATTACAGCAGCACATCTTTATGAAATGTGAAGAGCAAGAAAGAGTGGTTCATATTTTCATGCAGTGATGTCTTAATTTTGGAGTCAGTTCCCTTTTAAAACGGGCAAGGGGACAGCTGTTACCCACTAAAGATAGCATTTACTTTGAGTTTAGCACAATTGCCAGCATGCACAGTGTAGGGATATTCCATTTTCAATTTTTTTTTAATGAATTCTTTTACTAAAATTTGTTGATGTGTTTTCTAAGCGCTTGTTAGTTTACGAGCGTTGGTGGATAACACAACTTGTGCAGGGAAGTGTAGCCTAGGTCATTTTATGTTGTGCCCTACAAACACGTTATTGCAAGGTGCTAATATTTACCAAAATGGTGGTTAAAAAAGCCTAATAGAAAACAGTTTTAAAAAAAAATAGGAGAACAGCTCATTGACACTGGCACTTCTTCAGCACTGGACTTAACGGGTGCGAATTAATGAATAATTGTGAAGACGGTACAAGCAAACAGAGATTCCTTCACTTACTAGTGTGATTGTTAGTCAAAAATTAGCATCTCAAGTTCAGAAAGTGATGTTTTTTTGTTTTTTCATTTTACCACTTCTTTTTTGCGGTTCATGTGGCTCTTTTCCTTTACTGTCATATAGGAAAATGGCTCAGGGTGCCTCGACACAGTTGGAGCTGTTGTTGTGGACCTGGAGGGGAATGTAGCTGCAGCAGTGTCTAGTGGAGGTTTGGCTATGAAACATCCCGGCAGGGTTGGCCAGGTAATGAGGCCCTTTTCTTCTTTTTATTCCAGTATCTTTGTCCACATAACGTCTTTAAATAAACATTAATGTAACTTAATTAAATTATAATTCAAATTATATTTGATGCAGTTATTACTATAGACATCATTTCTTCTGTAGTGAAATATTTCAACATTGTGAGATATCATTTCTATGTCGTGCATACAGGGCTCTATTTAGAGAACAAAATAAGTGCGCTGTACACCTACATACTGTTTGCGTTTAATGCTAATGTTATGCTGCTGTCTGTAATTGAAGCTCAAAAGATGTCTGTCCCTACCCAAATTATCGCCGTCTAAAAGAGGGATTTTTTTTTTTTGCTCCAAATTATGGGCCTCTGGCTTGGGGATAATTTCAGTTTCATAGGTGGAAAGTCAATAAATCAATTGGAAATGTTTGTTTTTAGTTTGCATGTTCTCCCTGTGTTTGCGTGGGTTCTCTCCGGGTACTCGGGCTTCCTCCCACAATCCAAAGGCATGTAGTTAGTGGGGTTAGGTTAATTGGTGTTTCTAAATTGTCCATAGGTGTGAATGTGAGTGTGAATGGTTGTCTGTCTTTTGTGTTAACCCTGCGACAGACTGGCAACCTGTCCAGGGTGTACCCTGCCTGTCACCGTATGGTAGCTGGGATGGACTCCAGCCCACCCATTTCTCTGTGGATCTGTTAGACCCCTTATGATCATTATTCTGTTAGAAGAGCCAGCTTTGCTTTAACTTCAACTTTTGAACAGATGGCCTCACATTATCTTCAAGCACTCTTTGATACGATGCTGGTTTATAGTAAAACCGATGCCTGCAAGCTGTCCAGTCCCAGGGGCATCAAAGCACATTCGCACCACGATGTTTTACAGCTGGAATGCAGTTCTTCTTTTTGAAAGTCTGTCTTTGCTCTGTGCCGAACATATCTCCTCTGACTGTGGCCAAAAAAACTCACTCTTTGTTTTTCTCTACCTAGGTCACGTTATTCCCAGTGGTCTGTTCTTAGTTGTCCAAAAACAACATTAGAGCAATACTACAGTTTGCCAGTGAACATATAGACGTTCTTTCCTCACTTTGACACCAGTGTGTTTCAAGATCTTCCTGCAGCTTTTGAAATGTTTAATTTTTTTGTAATCAGTCAATTTTCCATGCCTATGTATTTTTTTGTCTGAAGAACAGTGTTGCTTCAAAAAAAGTGTCATTTTTGTTTCACATTTTCTGCAAGCTGTTAAGAAATCTGTAAAAACTCCAGTTTAAAAAAAAAAAAAATCCAACCGCTAAACACAGATATTTGTTGGTGACGTTGGTGGGGACCAAAGCAGAGCTAAAATTAATTGTGTATTAGATTTTGTATTATATTCTTACCCCATAGTCGGTGGGTAATCTGGGTATAATGAAACTGAAAGCTCAGCAGTCATTAAGGAAATTGCTCTTTAAATTTAACCTGCTTTTGGAGGGAAGCCAAGAAGGATGGAGCTGGAGTGCAAAAAATCATCCTGGGCTGCCATTTTGGCATCACTATGAAATGATGGGAGTGTATATGTTCTGTGATGCAGCTGAAGATTTTTGCAGGCTTTTCAGACTTGACCAGAAATGTGTTATCGATAGAGAGGTGGCCCGTCTGCTGTATATTATTTGTTAACTCACTATCCACTAAAATCATAGGAGGAAAACAGTGTGCCAGGGTTGTGTGTTACGTGAGTTTTGATCCCCTCTAGTGGCCAGAAGTCTAACTGATCAGTGCACCTTATGAAGGGTTAAGGGCAGCCGATTTGACTTTTTCAGGAAGCAGCGGTTACCAGTAAAGACCCTCAGAGTTTGGTTCCCTTTCTTTTATTTCTCCCATTGCTGTCTGTAATTAACAGAGCTGAAATTTTACTTTTTAATGGAGATGGTCAAAAATAATAACTAGTGGTCTGGGTTCTACTTTTAGTGTTAATTCAAAACTTTTCTTTGAAGAAGAACTTTTACTTCGAGGAAATTAAGGAAGTTGTCATTTTCTATTAAAAGCAGCTTTACGGGAAAAAACAGCGATGTAACAGTGGAGGCTGAACAGAATGAATGAATCAGTGGGATTTACTGCCTCAACCTAATTATCACTTGTAGTCTTAGGAAAACCTGAAGCTCAGAGCAATAGAGCTAGAAAGCATGGCAAGCTGCTATAGTTAAAGATGTGCAAATGTAAATTAGTCTGCTATAACCAACCAGAATATAGTCTTTAAGGATTTTGCTGGACTTCTTTAAGAAGTTATTCTACTTATTTCAAGGCAAAGCAATAATCCTTTTCATCTAAAATGTCTTCTTTGTCTTTAATTTCTCAGGCTGCTCACTATGGATGTGGCTGCTGGGCTGAAAATGCCTGTAACATGAACTCTTACTCTACAGCAGTGAGTACCTCAGGTATACCAGCACGTTCTCTGTAACCTACTTTTACAGTTGTGTGTATGTGTGTGTGTTTGTTTCCACTCTCTGTTTTGGGTTCACTACTAGCCTCTCTTTTGTTGTTGAGGATGATATGAATCAGCCCAAGCGAGTCAGGCTTTAAAAAGCCTGATAATACTTTCCGATGACCTCCAACTGTTCCCGCTGAGTGATTTCTCATCAGTCACTTCCTCAACTGATTGAGTCATCTTTCTCTACTCTGTGTTAGTCAGCTGCATGCCAGGTGCAATGCAGAGCTCTTTGGATTTCCAGTGACTTGTGACATGTGACACCTGTTGTAGATATGAT
Organism: Etia nguti; assembly: GCA_015106755.1. Classification (NCBI taxonomy): domain Eukaryota; kingdom Metazoa; phylum Chordata; class Actinopteri; order Cichliformes; family Cichlidae; genus Etia; species Etia nguti. Next base: position 9,105 of record VUQG01045033.1, on the reverse strand, counting down.
TGAAGGAGAACTGCTGGAAGGGCATTGCAGTGTTAAAATGTTGAATTGTACTTATCCAGATTTGGATCATAACTTGACTGGTATAATGACTGGTGTTATAGTTGGCAGTTAAATCAAGTAGACTTGTTTTAATCGTAAAAAAAAAAGAATCACTTTTGCATTTGATGTACTGTGAGCTTTTACTTAGAGTACATATATAATACAAAAACATAAATAATAAACTAAAATGCAAAAAAAACCCAAAACAAAGATCCACAATAGGCATTAGAAACACCTGACACAGCATTATTTAGGATAGTTAAAGCTGACTTTAATATAGCCCCAACCATAAACCCTGTGTCTTTTCAGGGCTTGAAGCAATACAGTTATTTGGGCAGTGATATTTTTCCCTTTAAGGACCACCCTTCCATTTGGAAAACAAGTTGCAACATATACACAACGATGCCTTCTTGTTTCCAAAAATGTGCCTATGTGCTAGAGCGGCACTGGACAGGACTTTTACTTGACATCATTATTGTAGTTCAGGATGGGCTCATATGCTTTCTGCTATCTAGAAGACCTAGAATCTAAGATTTGGGTGGGTAGTTTTCTCTATCAGCATATAATTAAAAAAAATCATTTGGTCATCATCAGGTTATCAGGTTTAACATTATTTAAATACACCGTCAAATGAATTACAAACCATTTAACAAAAATGAAGCCAAAATGCAGAAGCAGTGTGTGAAAAACTCAAGTACACAAAATGATTTGGTATCTCGTAGAACCGCCTTTAGCAGCAATAACTAACTTATAAGTAATCATGTTGTGTGTGTCTTTATCAGTGTCTCTTATTATTGTAGAGAAAATTTTGGACACTTTTCTTGTCAGTTTTGTTTCAGTTCATTACGGTTTGCAGACATTCCCACTGTTTCTTTAAGGTCCTGCCACAGTATTTAATTCAGGTTGAGGTTCAGACTTTGACTGGTCCATTGCAGCATCTTGATTCTTTTCTTTTTCAGCCGATCTGTTGTAGATTTGCTTCTGTGTTTGGAATCACTGTTTTCTCACAATATTCAATTTGGGTTAAGTTTTAGCTGTTGGACAGATGGCCTCACTTTGACTCCAGATGCTTTGATATACAGAAGAGTTCATGGTCGACTCAAAGACTGCAAATGACAAGCCAAAATCATAACCGTTGTTTGGTTAGTGCTAAATGTGGTGCTGTGCATTATGTCCAGACGTCTTGGTCTGGTTCTGTGCAAAGAACATTGTTCCAGAAGTCTTTGTTCAGATGCAACTTTGCGGACCTAAACTGTGCTGCCATGTTCTTTTTAGAGAGAAGAAACGTTCTTGTGCAAAGCCACGCTTTTGTTCAGTTTTTTTCCTAATTGTATTGTCATGAACTTTAACATTTAACATGCTAACCGAGGTGTGTAGAGTCCGAGATGTAGCTTCTTTTTTTTTTTTTGCAGTTTAACCTTGGGGTAAATTTGCTAGGAAGATCTGCACAAATGTTTTCCACTTGTGAATAAACTTTCTCACTGTAGAATGATGGACTTTAAACTGTTTGGAAACGGCCTTATAACCCTTCCCAGATTGATAGGGAGCAACAGCTGCTTCTCTAAGATAATGGCTGATGTCTTCCCTCCTTGGCACTGAGCTAATATGCACCTGAATGCTCCAGACCAGCAAACTACCAAAACTTTTGCTTTTATACTAGTGTCACACAATCTTAATTCCTATGGAAGCAGTAAGAATGTACTTAGTTTTTCACGCAGTGCTTTTGGCTTCATTTTTGTTGAATAAATAATGACATTTTACAAAGTGGCATGTGTTGTTGTTCATCTGAAAGTGTATTTAACTAATTTTAAGACATGCTAAGGACTTTATGCTTTTTCATCCAGTCTGGTTTGGTGAGGATCTGTCATTTGCTTGTCGTCTGTAGGTTAAAGGTGATAGGCTGGATACATATCGGCAGCTCTGTTTAGCATTTCTTACATTAAACAAGCAGTATATGACAACTGTTGTGGAAGTGGTCTGTTGTTCATTAATTATCTAAGAAGATCAAGTGTAGGCTGTATGTTTGATATTTGCGCTGTGTGCATTTTCACCCTGTCTTCCTATATTGTGGCTTTGTCTTTGAAGTTAGTGAAAAAAAGGAGTGAGCCGTATGGGTTCAGAGAGCAAAATGTGCGTTCCAGTACAACACCTGTCTTTCATTTCCTAACATGAAAGATGTTTCCATCAAAAAGAAACAGAAAAGAATCATTTCCATTCTGACACAAGGAGTGTGATCCTCACCCCGAATGTCCCTTTCTTCCCTCCACCAAACCAACATATTGCCCGTCCACGCACCCGCCCTCTCTCCTTCCCACCTCTTCCACTGTAGTCAGTTTTGTAATATGCGGCTCATGTGTGTCTTTGTTTTATTGCTTCATCTGGCCTTTACTTTGCTGTGGCCAGCGAGACAACAACTCACAAAGTTTACTGTTTACTCGCGCCGCTGTCGGTTGTCACATACTGTGTCCACATTTGTTGGTCTCTTTGGGTTTTTTTTTCCTGGTGAGTTGCTGCTTTGGGTTTCTTTCTGCCGTTCTTAGTCAACTGTGTTTGCGCTGCCATAATATCCAGTTCCCTTTAGACTCGGGGGGGTTTATGGTAAACACAGCACAAAAGGCACAGTGCTTTGCCAATACAGTTTTCTACTTGCCTTAAAAAAAGGACTTCAAATTGCTCCGGGCGTTTGTTCTCCACAGTTACTGACCTGCATTCAGTTCTGTTGTAGTTACCTGTTTTTTTATGGGGCCTTCATTTGTGTTTACAGAAACAATGAGGCCATATTCTTCAGTCTTTATGGGTTTTCACAGGAGCCTTTGCCAGATGTGTTTTGTTTACAATTTAAGATTTCTTGTCTTGTTCTCCAGTACGTGCAAACTTTACATGTGAGAAAGGCTATATTGTAAGCATGCAGTTTGCATTCAGCAACTGTCTTTTCCTTAAAAACAACAATACATTGGATTTAATGTTTGCCCTTTAAGCAATAAGTAGCATATTATCTCTGATATAAAAAGGCACACCTGCTATGTTTTGACTTGGAAGTGGTAGAAGGTAATGTGAGAGACTGTGGAGGCTGCCCATGCTTTTATGGTTCCTGGTTTCCCTGAATTCTTAACAAAATGCTTTGTTTCTCTCCTTGGACTATTTACCACATGCACCATGAAGGAAGCATATCAGACAGATTCAGGTGGCTACCACAATCAACTGGAGCTTGCAGGGTTAGCAGGGTTAGATTTTTCTTCTAGCAAACAACCTCTATACTGCAGTTTTATTTCTTTGTTATTATTATTATTTCTATTTAGTTGTACATCCAGTCACTACACTGCTTTCATAAATATTAAACAGTGATCTGATGAAAAATAGTTTCTTTTCCTGAGACAAACTTGGAAAATCCTGTTTCTAAAAATTCATATTACAGTAACATGGAAATTCTAAAACTGTTTAAATAAAAATGATGCGTAAATGTGTAATGATGATAGAAGTAAGTATGGCTCTCTGCACATCCTGCAGTTGTGCCGAGAGCCAGCTACAGCACAGGATTTACAGAGGGGGAATGAATACTGGGTGTTTGGCAGTTTTAAAGCTCCAAACCCAGCTGGGATCAGGGCAGGGAAAACTGAAAGAAAAACCCTCTCTTTGTAATCACTGTCAGTGTACCCTTCAGCAAGGCAGCTGTACTTTGGAACTGATTTTAGTATTACCCGAAATAGAAATCTGCCTAATTACTCTCGTGAGAGTATGCCAAACAACTGCATTGTCATTTTTATTTGAACTAAATAAACAAAAACTCACTCCTTTGATTTTTAGAATAAATTCCATTACATAACCTAATAACCAGATATATTTTTAACAAGGCTTCAATATCAAAGCATAGTATTATGATGCTAATCAGAGAAAGCTTGTCCATACTAACTGCCTAAAAGATGAGAGAGAGATGAGAACCATCACAATGCAATTACCACCATAAATAACTAATTTTTTACAAGTTTGAAAAGTAAGACTTTTCACGTGCTTTGGATTTGAGAGGAAGTTGTTTAGTCTAGATATGCAACAAGTCTCTAAAAGTTAACTCAGTTTATTATGTGTGTCATTTTGTGTCTTTTGCCAGGCTGCGGGGAGCATCTCATTCGCACCATGCTGGCACGGGAATGCTCTGCTGCCATGCAGTCTGAAGATGCCCACCAAGCCCTGCTGGAGGCTATGCAAAACAAGTTCATCAGTGAGTCACACACATGTAGCCTGATTACCGCTCTTTTCCATACACACTGATTTGTCAGCCAAGAACGTGTTTGTGAGAAACACGTGGAGAGAATTATACAAACAGATGTTGCATAACATAAGGAATGAGAGAACAACTGGAAACGTTGGAAATTATAGAATCAGAGACAGCTTTTGATTTATGGTTCCTTTTCACTGTTTAAAAAGGGCCTTCAAATGTTGCACACATCATAGCTGACAGCCACAGATAATTTTGGAAGACATGCTTGTTTTGTTGAAAGTTTATAGGTTTATATGAAGAGCTTTTCTTTCTTTTTTTTGACTTATTCTCAGAAGTGGTCAGTTTTTGAAAGCCTTGTTAACCGTGTTTGCTGTCCCTGTGAATGACCACTGGGATAGTTCAGAGTAGAGGGAAAAAGGACATGTGGAAACATGTGGTGGTTTCTGCCCTGTTCTGGCCTCCTTTAGAAGTCCGTCTCAATTTGGCTTTGTCGTGGATATCTGTAACACCGAGGACTGAATGAAAGTTTGGAGTTAATTCTTCTGTTGTTTCCTCTCAAAATTCACATTTGTTCAAACAAAGCTGCAAAAATCCTGTCTTTGCAGAATCCATGTTAACAGTAGAAATGAGAGAGGGGTATCCTGTGTTATTAGTATTCCTGCAACATCATATTACCCATTGCATTGTTAAGATGTCATAGGTTTGTGTCAAATACTAAAATGTGATTTATCCAGCAGTGGGACAATGAGTATAAAGAATGACAAAATCAGCATGTATGGATCAAACAGGACTTTCGCCCCTGGACACTGCAGTTTGATTTTGATGTGCATTTATATGTTGATGTATGGTATAAAACTCCTTGAAAGCAAAATATTGTTTCTTTATATTTTTCTTTCAAGAGCCAGACAGTATTTAAAAGTGATCTCGAGTAGTTCTCCAGGCTTTCTGAAGGTTTTTCAGTTTTCTGTTCGACATTTGCTGCTTTTTCACTCACTTCGTTCTTGTACATGACCATTTTCAGAGGAATGTTTTGTTTATTTGTTAATCCACTCAACTTATCAAGGGATGAGCAATTTCATCATTTGTTCATTTGTTCCCATTTCTTTTGTTGAATAGATGCAAAATCCCAAATCTAACACAGTTTGACAGGCATAAAAAAGTATTTTTGTTCCAAAAAGGTAATTCCAAAAACCTTGGCATATCTTAGCGTGGTGTGCAGTGTGCCGTTAAAAATTTTGATGAAACTCGTCAAGTGGGGGACAAAAGAAGTGGCAGGTCTGAAAAAACAGTAGCAAATGAACAGCATCTAAAAAATCATGCCCTTAAGAAACAGGAAAAAAATCCAGCAAAGACCTGACACAGGACCTGAGGGAGACATCTGACTAACAGCTGATCCATTTACTGTTCACCAAAGCCTCATCAGAAATGGTCTCAGTGGAAGGGTGATTGTGAAGAAGCCATTCTTAATGAAGGGAAACGGGGAGAAAAACTGAAAATCTGAAAGAACTGGACTTAAAATCAGTGACAACAGGTCTTATGAATGATCCAAATGTTACATTTCTGTTTCGGTGTATGGGGGTCAGAAAAATGTGAGTGAGTTTTGTGTTTTACAGCCATATTTAAAACATGATGGTGGCTCAAAACTTTTGCACAACACCGTAGATAGAACACAGCAGTGTCAGGTGATTCAGTCTACAGAATAAAATGTTTAAACACTTTAAAAAATATTTTCGTTTAATGCTAATAAAAGAATATAGTGCCATAGATACACCTGCCAATTACACATTAATGGGGTGATATTTAAAAAAATGTTCATTTCTTTTTATTCACTGTTAAATTCTTGTTGCAGGCTAAAAAATGGAAAATAGTTTTTCATGGAATATTGTCTTTTTTAAAATGTAGAACAAATATCCCGTTTTTGTGTGTTAACGCTGTCCAAGTTACACACACACACACACAAAGTGTGTTTTATAGAGTGAAGGGAACATTACGACATGGAACCATAATCTGAGTGAAATGCAACAAAAGAACAATGGTATGCAGACACAACAATATTTATATCAGTTGCACCAAATGGTCTTGTTTCCTTTTGCTCATTGTTGTGTTGAGACATTTCAAGTCATGCTATAGCTGTTTATAGATTGTTTTTTCCAAACCGAGCCCTTTCTTCTTTTATTGCGCTAGGCTAATGGCCGCGTCCAAGTTTTTCTGTATACACAACACCTCATTGAAGTTTGTCTCTCCTGGAATTTAGTCAGGGAGCAAGAACGGCCCTTTCTTTATGTGTTATTAAAGTCAGCTGAAACATATTTGAGCATTATTTAGATCTTAAAATGAAACTTTGTGTTACAGCAGTACATACAGTATGAAGAGTTAAAGTGACGCTACCTGTTATTCACTATTTTTGTGTTAAATCCTGATAAAATTCATGTAATTATTTCTATTTGTATAATTTGGATATAAACAGAGAGAACTGGACTGGAAAGTTTTTTTCTCGTAGATGAAAGGTTGCGTTTTGCCTAATTATGTCATGCTATGCTTGGTTTTATGTTTTAGGGTTGGAAAACGAAAAAAGTATGAGATATTATTGATTAACGAGAACCTTTCTTTATCTTTTTTTAAACACATATGCCATTTTTAATCATGTTAAATGTATTGTTTTTCCTCTGTGTCCAGGTTCACCCTTTCTGGCCAGTGAAGATCGTGTCTTGGGGGGAGTAATTGTCTTGCGATGTTGCAGATGTGTGGAGGCTCAGCCATCTCAAAATTTTCAGGGTATACTGGGTAAGATGTTAATAATTTCAAGACTTGGCCGCTTGCGATGGCAGTGAAAGAGTCAAAGTCTGTAAATTGAGAGGTTGGTAATAAAATAGATCGATTGACAAAAGTCGTCTCTTTTCGCAGCAGCTGCCAGCATCAGATGGTTTGTGAGCCACATATAAAAACTTTAAATCCAAGCAGACGGTAGCAACACTGGTGTCCAGTCCATCTCGCCTATGCTTGCGACAGCATCATTACAGAAATTTCACCTACAATGCAGTTTTTTGTTTTTTTTTTGATTGTCAGCTGGAATATAATTTACAGCTGTTCCCTAAATGCCACACATGACGGCAGTAGTTATGAAAGCACAAAAACAAAAAAAAGAAAACTTTGATCCAGACTTCAAACTTGACACTGCAATTCTTTGGGTTCCTTGCAGTGCACCCACCAAGAGTGAAGTGGTTATGATGAAGTGTTGTTGAGAAATGTGAAGAAAGCACAGACATAGGGTGACTCCTTGATTTATTAGTGAGATGTTAAGACAGAAGAGAAGGCACTGTGGCTTTCCTGGCAGGTGGTCTGTGTTTTAACTTTCACAATCAGGCTTTGGTTTCACACCCTTCATCTCAGATTTAAGCAGAGACCTCCCACTATGGAATCAACCACTAATCTTCAGAGAAGTGGAGGCCTTCTGAATACTGCCAACTGATTGTATTGATGGATTTGGTTTCTCTGCCCAGAGCTTAGGAGAATGATCCTACTTTCTGGATTTCTACTATTATGGAGTTGACCTCAGTGCTCATTGTGTCCAGTTCAAAGTTTGGACTCTGTATGTTTTCATAAATCTTTTGTTTTAACTCCAAATCGTGGAGTGCGGTATAAAACATGAAGTCTGCATGGATAATAAAATATTTTCAAATGACACTGAGTGATGTGCAGGCCCGGTTTTGATGCTGTGTACGTAGCGTAGCTTTTGTGCTGTGTCACCTACCACAGATTGCTGCGGACTGTTGATTTACACGAATAAACATCATGTCGACCACATCCTTTTGGTGCAGTAATTGAGTTTACATTTCACCTCTCAAGTTCTACTATTCTCTGCAATTATGTCACAACTGCCAGTCATATATTTTCATCATAATGGGCATGTTCGGCGTTAAGTCCACCGGCTCACCTGCCAGATGTTCTTCTTTGGCAGGATTACTTATTTCTGTTTGCTTTGGGAAATCGAACCCTTCGTTCTGTATGGTTTGCTGTTTCTGTCAAACCTTTGCTCTGGCCGCTTCATCGTGCAAAATCTGTGTATAGATATTTGTGAACACTTGGTGTTTCTAATCTGTATCTGTCTTTATTTACAGTGGAGTTCCTGTGGAGTCACACCACAGAGAGCATGTGTGTTGGCTACATGTCTGCCCAAGATAGCAAAGCGAAGGTGAGATTTGCAATTAGCCAACCAACCAAAACATATTATAATTAAATGTAGTCTTAAAGTGAACTTGAAATGGTTGCATCTTGGACCAATGCCAAAGGCTTAAAGGTGGCTTTAAACATGGCTTGTCCCCCTTTTTAACTTTCAGTTGAAAGATTTTTTGGTAGTTTATGGAATATGCTTCGGTCCTGTGCATTGTGGCGGGAGCTTTAGCCCATGTTCACCAGCAGTATTGGTCAAGTTACTTGGAAAAAGTAATCAGTAACTAATTACTGATTACTTCTTAAAAAAAATAATCCCATTACTTTACTGGTTACTTATTTTCAAAAGTAATTAGTTACTTTTTAAAAACATGATACACAACCTGAATAGGTAATAAAGCAATAAACCTTTGAGCCCAATTCTATTTTTTCTGCATAATCCATCATATAAAATGTAATCAAATGAAAAAGTCTAAACTTGTTTTATTAGTTTTAATCTTTTAACTTTATCCACATTGCATCAAGCAAAAATTAAATTATATGCAACAGTCTTTGACTTGAAGAAATTTGTTTAACATTTAAACCTATTTTCTGCATATTTCACCATATAAAATAAAATATTGTTTTGTGTTTACACTCACTCTTTCAAATAGATGCAAGTAAAACACAGCAAAAAATAA
>VUQG01045028.1:11024-35177 GCA_015106755.1 Etia nguti | reverse complement strand
ACAAAGTGAGTGAGAAAGATGACTGGAAAGGAAAAACTCAATGCATCATGGGAATCCCCCGGCAGCCTACGTCTATTGCAGCATAACTAAGGGAGGATTCAGGGTCACCTGGTCCAGCCCTAACTATATGCTTTACCAAAAAGGAAAGTTTTAAGCCTAATCTTAAAAGTAGAGATAGTGTCTGTCTCCCGAATCCAAACTGGAAGCTGGTTCCACAGAAGAGGGGCCTGAAAACTGAAGGCTCTCCCTCCCATTCTACTTTTAAATACTCTAGGAACAACAAGTAAGCCTGCAGTGCGAGAGCGAAGTGCTCTAATAGGGTGATATGGTACTATAAGGTCATTAAGATAAGACTACATTAAGTGCACTACAGACTAGCCAGATTGTGGATTTGAACTCAGGACCTTCTTGCTGTTAGGCAACAGCACTAACCACCATGCCACCAATCTAGGCTTAACAAAAGTAGAATTTTCTGTACATTTTTGTCCTTGACAGGTTAAACCACAATAAATAGCAATAGCATACATGTGGTGTGTGTGTGGTTGTCTGCCTCTTATAACTCCAGTGATTTTCCCGCACTTTGAAATCTCGTGCGATCTTGTGAATTTCATGAGTCCAGCAACTAACCACTCTTACTAGATTGTACCATGTCATCTCAACAAGAACAAATTAAGTTGTTGAATTTCATACAGATCCTACATGATTTAATTATGTTCAAGATAGAAACATGAAATTTTTGTGTTCAAATTACAAGGTAGACTTTTTTTAAGGTAACAACCACCCAATTTACTTTTTTTGGTATACCGAAAAAAGTAGAGGCGGCTGCTCGACTTGACTGAGATGCATGCCTTCCTCAAACCACGATCCAAAGCGCGCGAGATGAAATCACGAGCGGTGTCACAAGATTTAACATTGCTATATTATTGACTTACTTCACTTGAACATGATATGAACAATTTAATCTACATCTCTGCATATTATGTAGTTTCTACACTATATAGTTACACTTAATTTTAAAGCACGAGGCAATTGTGTTAAATACACGCAAGATGCTTACATAAATCCAAGAGATGGCCAATCTCCTTTTTTTCGGTGTAATGGAAATGATTTGATAGTGATGAGTAGAGCTGGTCTGAAGCACGCAGAGCAGAAAGCTGGTACTCTCTGGCCTGTTGAGCCAATGCCATCGCCCTCCCTATATACACACTATCACCACATCCTATTAACAACATGTCACAGCCAGACAACAATGTAATGATGATTAAAATGATACTAATCGAAACAGCAAAAGGAGACCATTATCATTACAGTTAATTATCTCCCATTCCAGTGCACGGAAAGTGTGACAGGGAGCTGTTTCATCCAAGCGAACAAAGAGTAGAGCAATCACCTGAGTCAGAACAATAGAGACTACGACTCCACGGGAGGTGTATGTGAATATTTCCCTGTGATTCTCACAGTTGGGGGTTTGCAGAAATCCAACTCAACATTTCTGGGATCCTTTAATGTGTGGGAATAATTTGAGGCAGAGACATTCACAGCCACAATGAGATTTGGTTGTTTAAGATTTTGCAATATGAAAACGGCTTTATCTGACAATCAGATTAGGAGCAGGGTAATATTCACAGTGTAAGCTAGTGTTGCAGGGAAGATCCATTACTAGTGTGACAGAGGCAGACGAGGGATGCTTTTGTCATTGTGTTTACAGTGATCAGTCAACTGATTGTATGGGCTTCAAATTGAATCACAATTGAACAATTTCCAAGGTCAACACCAAGAACAACTTCATCTTCAAAGGATGTAATCCAATTTGCCTTGACTTCTACCCTTTGGCACTTGTAAAATCTAGTGAGAGAAGGCAAGCGCCATTACTCCCCCAGTAACCCAGTCAAACTATCAATCTGGCCTTGGACCTGCGTCTTACCCATTTGTGTCCTTCAATAACAGATTGAGGGCAGACTTGGAGAACAAACAGTGATCTCTTTCCCTGCTGTCATCCATCCATGAATGTAGCCTAATCCCTCTACACTGAGACAAGCCCCAGGGTAAGTAAACAAATGAGACGGTACAAAATGCTACAAAGTATCAGTATGACTGCCTGCACCAATAAACTGCTTCCCTAAAACACAGCAATCAGAAATTCTCCAATAATTGCTCATAAATAACTAGGCATCACTGGTCTGTCAAGCTTTCCATTTCTCTAGACACACTGCCCATGACACACTGTCCTGAGCAACGTATCTAGGATTAAGGGTAGGATTGGGTTAGGTTAATGTACATCGTGTTTTATAGCATTTCCAGCTCTTTGGAACTGTAATGAATATACAGTATAGGGTTTAATTTGAATTTCTAAAAAATGTGCTTATTATTACATGTCTAAAACAAAACACAACCTTAACCCCAACCAAAGAACTCTGACCTACTGAGCCATCAACTCTAAAGATCTATATAGAACCTACTTTAAGTCCTGTAAGCTTCAAGTTTGAGCAACATCACATCAGGATGGTCACTACTTGGAACTCTCAATGATTTTGGAAGTCATCAGTTTAGGAGCCAATTTATGTTTGTAACCAGAGGAGCTACCCTGTGCTGACCATTAAAAAGACATTTAAGGTATTTCTACATTGCCTTTACTTGCCAGATCCAGAAGCTACATCCATTTGATATACTTTCACAAATCACCTCATTAAGTACATCTTGATAGTACTGGTTGAACCTGCTTTTGCCTTCAGAAGTGCTGTAAGTCTTTATGGCATCCAATGAAGGATGACACTTCACTGATGAAATTTTCAGGTTTAATGGCAATAAACCCTCAATCTCACTGTAAAACCTGGGGATGTATACACAAAAACAGCGTGTAAGTTAAAAATCCACACTCTTACAATCTTAAACCTTTACAACATAAAATTTAACAAATATAGCCTCTGTCACACAAAACATCTAAACATATCCTTATCTAGGTCATAAACATACCTTGTGCCTCTATCAAGGGAGCTGCTAATGACAAAATACATCTTCATGGGCTCCATTAAACCATCCCCCTTCAAACTCCCCCGATTGCTGCCAAAGCTGCCCCAACAGGAGTTTTACAGGAAGTCGTCTCTTCAAAATAATAGCTTCAAAACTCAAACAGGAAGTTGATAGTACATAAAGGCGATAAGCGCCAAAATAAGGTGCAAGGAACTAAATAAAAGTATTTAGGGTTATTTACAAATAGATTTAACAAGGTGCTACGCTGGAAACATTTCTCAGAGATTTTGCTTCATACTGACAGCATCATACAGTTAATACAGATTTGTCATCTGCACATCGATGAAGCAAATCTCCAAGCCCGCACATCCTACTCTATTGGATTGAGATCAGGTGACTGTAAAAGCCATTTAAGTATAGTAAAGTCATTGTCATGTTCATGAAACCAGTCGGAGATAATGATGGTCTACACTGAGTTGCTGCCAAGTGATTGGCTGGTTAGATATCCCCGTTAACGATCAGATTTACCTAACAAAGTGGTCGGTGAGTGTATATTGTCTGCGGATTTTTTAAAATGTCTTACAAAGTCAAAATCTATTGAAAACACAAACTTCTTTCCACATGGGCTGAATATTTACTCAAGCAAAACGAGGTCACACTGCACGCACAACATCTCAGCTATACTGCTGATCAAAACAAGTGATTTGGAAGTAGGCTAATGAATGCAGAACATTAGAAACAGTTAATGTTCTCTGTTCCTCTCAGCATTACTATAGATGTTAGAGGAGTGCTGAGTGAAATACACACAAAATCATTTTGTTTCTTCCTTGCTGCGCAAACAGAAACACACCAATTGATTTATCTGCTCTGAATCATTATTAATTTTATGCACTGCTAAACTCGACAATGAACAGTCATATATATCTTTGGTTAATTTCAACATTTGCCTTCTTACCCAGGTCTAAATAATCATACAAAGTAGCTGATGTAAAATGTAATGTAGCCATCCATGACTATCTAACACATAGCAGTTTAAATTAAGGACAGACACTTATTAAAATAAAACAAGATTACTAAACTTAAAGTGAGCAACAAAATATCAACTACGATGGTTACAGCATGAGTCTAAACATATGTAAAAGAGTGATACATCCCTAATATATTGCTCTAAAAAAGTATTTTGTCAGGGGATTAGAAATAAATATATTCATATCAGCTGTCTGGGAGAAACCAGTAAGCGCTGCCCACCGCTGGATCAGGTCAGTGAAGACCACCATGATCACCACAATCAACTGAGTAACCTCATTACCATCACCACAAGATGTTAAAGCTTCATATGGCTGTGTTTTTCTGGTTATAGTCAAAGTGATACTCCTACTGACAGTTAGTTAGACTATTCATCCATCACTGGTCAGCGCATAAGGTAAACAATGTGTTCCTGATGTCCATTCCCTTAATGATCCTCGAGCTATCACAAACATATTAGATAAACAGCATGTTTTGTGTCTACCCCAGGGCCTCATAGCAGTTGTACTTGCCAAGAAACCATTAAGTATCCAGTGTTTTACACACTGGACATGTAAAAGCTGTGAACATTTTGGTAGTTAAAAATATTTTTCTGACTCACGTAATTTTGCAGGATGAATTTGCGCCATTTATTTTGTGGCTCAAGTTGGAATTTTCAGATTTTCACATGTGAATAAACAAATCTGATCCACATCTACCCCTTTATACTGCATTTTCACATAATGCCTGAGTAAAACTTTGAAGCCAAAATGCATGTAAGAGACTTAATTTAAAAGGTAACATGTTCTAATTTCTGAAACAGTGCATGTTTAGCATGTTTCTAAAATGGAACACTAACCCTAGCCCCACTCCAACAGGTTCCCCAGCAGCCATTTGGATGTTGAAAAGGTTAACACTATATAACAGTGTATACAGTGTATACTATATTACTACAGTAGTTCCTTTTAGCACAACTCTCAGTGATTGAAGTGTATTGTGGGTAATACACATTCCAAGTTGATAAGTAGGATGACTAGTAAGACTGTGAGTCTACCAAGGTTACAGAGGTGCGATGATGACTTACTAAGGTACTCTTCACCCTCCATATTTCTGACAAGTTTTCCAGTAGTTAGTGAACACAACACCAGACCTCATTGAATCAGAGTTTTGTGTGATGATCCAGAGGTCTTGGAAGCAAGCTAAAATATTTATTGTTTTTCAGGTCTAGCAAGGAATGACAATGGTGACGTTTGCATATCTCTGTCTTGCAACAGAGCACAGCCCCGTTGTGCCCAAGAGTGCAGCGTGTGGCTCAGAGACCTATTGACTATGTGTGATTAATATAATTGTCCACACACACACAGCTCCTAAGTCTCTCTGCCTGGTGGACGCATCTCACTTAAAGCTGCTTAACCAAGTCTGCTGCACTCAAGCTTACATCCTGTCAGACTACTTTAAGAGAACTTAAACTGTGTTTTTCTTTTTAAAAAGGAGACGATCCAAGTCTCACATGTTCAAATCCTACATTTCTATTTAATTTCACAGTGGCTGACAACATCTTTCATTTGGAAAGCTAAGGCAGGATTATACATGTTATTGAATTACAGTGACGTGGCAATTCAGTTTTTGGTCCTCACAATGAATGGATCCACTTTATGCCCTTGCTGTGCAGATGACTCAGTGCACTACACAAATCTATCATCACATCCTCTGCATTCAGTGCAGAAAAGTGGAGCAAATGAGAGCTTAGATGTTGGTAAAGAAAGAAGAGGGAGGGAGATAAAGAGAGCATGCAGCACTTTCTTCTTCTGCAGCAGTGGCAGCAGTGGCAGCAGCACCCCAGCAACAGAGCTGAAGTGATCACTTTCCTCCTTCCTTTTAATATATAGTGAACAAGGAAAAAAGCTGTCAAACTGCCAACAAGTGGGATTTTTTTTTTGTCTCTAAGCTGTGACACCTTTAACTTATAGATGAGACCTTGGCGAAACAGGATATGGGAAAGATCCAAATGTTAGATCTTGTTACCCAGAGACAGTGAAAGACTAGTGTATGTTTGGCAGAGTGTGAGAATAGAGCTGTGGCTTTAATGCTGACACTTGTTAGCAGTTGTAGTATATGAACTTACAGTAGAGTCAAGCATTACCCTACGACAGCGGAGACCACCTGAGATATCTGAAAGTTTGAGTTGGCTGGGCAGCTGCTGCTATTATTGTCCAATAAGAAACCAGCACAGCTTGAAGCTGAAGTCAGTGTAGTATTTTAAAGTGTTCGATGCTAGCATTTAGTGGAGACCATTCAATAAAAGTGCCTGTTGGGGATGTGAGGTATCATTTTCTAAAACTAGAAATTCTAATGTGCTTGTCTTTTTGCTCTGTTGAGCACCTCTGTTAGAGCCATTTAGCACTGTTCTGTATACTCTATATAAACTGCTCTGGAACAGCCTTCACCTCTTAGAACATGAACACTATGACAAGTTTCAGAAAACAGTAGCTTTTATAATCCTAAATTTGAGTTAATGGGGCATGTGTGCAAAAAGTCACACCTTGCATTCCTTATGTAAGATTTTGGCTGCAAATGTAAATCTATGAATAAAAACAACCTTAATGTGTAAGTATCAAATTTAAATTGGTTTCATTTGGGTTACATCAACTCAGCTCTTATTTAGTAACACTAGTCACTCAGACCATATGGATCATTTAGCCCATCAGTGTAGCCATATCATGTGGTTTAAAGTGTAGTAACAATCCAGTATAACTATAATGTTGTAGTGGCACTGTTCAGACCTAAACCAGGATATAAGAGGGGAAAGAAGAGACAAGTAAGGTAATCTAGAGCCTGTGGATGATAGCAATGATTAAAGAAGAAAGGAAGTGAGCCATGTGCATAGAAAGAAGAACAAGTCTAAGAGAATTAGAGCTGCAGGCATGACACAAGACTTAATGTGCCTATTATCTGGGTCTCAAGAAAAAAAAGTGAAATAGAGATGAACACCCATATCTTTAGTGTGGATGGCACACTGAAAACGAAAGAGCTGAGGCAGATCCTCAGGCTTTGCCTGCCTGGTCTGAGCTGACCTCGGGCTCCAAGCGGGAATGAGCCACAGCAATGAAAGCTATGAAAATAATTATTTAGTTGAAAAGCTCAGTCTCACTTGCATTTTTCACTTTTGCTCAATCATATAGTCTCTTTCTTTTCATTTTTTGATGCTTTGCTGAAGGACTTCTATCATTATCTCACTGTTTTTCCTCAACTTTATTTTCCCTCTCTATCCTTGAGCTCAAACTGCCTTAAACACTCCTCTTCTGTAACCATGGCTACAACTGATCAAATATCCCAAACGGGCGGTGATGGAGTTTAAATCACTCTCAGCAGCAGTGCTCAAGGCATTCGGTGGAGACTTTGCATGAATTTGGAACACTGAGAAGACCCCATTTAATGTTATAGCCTAAAGTAGTGCCACATTTGCAATGGAAAAGCTTCAGATTGTGTTTGTGTTATCCAATTTGGATGTTTACACGCCAATGCATCTTCTGTCTCTCACATGTACTTACTACAGGGTAACCAAGGAAAATGTTTCAAAAGATATCTGGCAACATCCAATCAAGCCCACGTGGATATGCCATGTTGCACTTGATTATGGAAGTCATTCATTGTCAGACCACAGAAATATGGTTTATTCTATTACTCTTTATTACTCATTTAATTCAGTTTTATTTATATAGCACCAAATCATGACAGTCACCTCAATGCAATTTAAACTGTAAGGAAAACACCCTAAAACAATACAGAGAAACCCCGCAAAATTAGATGACCGCTTAAGAACAAGCATTTGGCACGCCCTTTTAACGGGAATAAACTTGGCTCAGGGAGGAGCAGCTATCTCCCACGACTGATTAGATGGTGAGGAGAGTGAGACAGGACAAAAGACACACTGTGAAAGAGAGCCAGATTATTAATTAATGAATAAATGCAGAATGGTGTATAAACACATAGAGTGAAAAGAGGTGAGAGAACAAGTGCATCGTGGAAGCCCCCCAGTAGCCTAGGCCTATTTGAATGTAACTAAGCAAGGATTCAGGGTCTCCTCATCCAGCCCTAACTATAAACTTTAACAAAAAGGAAAGTTTTATGCCTAATCCCTCTTCTTCAGAGATTCCAGATTTAAACAGAAATATAGGAAAATAGGAATTCCACAAAGCAGTTCAGAAAAATACAAATGAGGATGAAAACCACAAGGTAATCATCTTTTTTATTTCAAGATCTTCCCTCATTTGTTTGAATTAAAGCTGTCTGACAGGAAGTCAAAACAATAAGGTGGAGAATGCTTTCAATGTAAAACAGGAAATAACCCAAAAGGTAAATGTTAAACATGGAGTCAAGAAGACTCGCACTAAACATGATCCTAAGCCTGTAGAACACAGGCAGGGAAACACTCGGGAGGCCAGAATAAAAAACAGAATCAAAACAGAAACCAAAATCTAGCCATATACCAAAATCTCACTACAACAAATCATTGGTGAATAATCACTAAAAGCAAACGAAAACTGAAAATAAAACAAGAATCTACAACTCAGAAACCTAACCCAACCTTAATACCATGATAGTCCATCTTTTATGTACAGTCTATTCTAAAACATTACAATTTAAATTTAATTGAACCAGTTACCCATAGGACTGCTATGAGATAATATGATGTGAAGGACACATCAGTTAACTGCCCAATGAAATATAGAGCATTGAGCGAATTATGCTTACAATAGAAAAAGAACATCAGTCTTGCACCAGCTGATGTAAAAATACAGAGATTTGGGACATACCAAAATGGAGGCAATTATCAAATAATAACATTCATTTAAAAAAAAACAAAAAACATGCATCTCCAAAATGTAATTATGTGCTTTGCTCAGCCAAATTAGTATAATATGAATTGGCACCATTTTCTTTTTAATCAAAAGCAAATTGTTGATGGTATGCACAAACAGAACGACCAGTTAAACAGTGGCTGGGAATATATCAATATGTCTAGATGAATAAATGAAACTGTAGGAAATGCTAAGAGACGGAATGCAAACCAAGAAGCATCCATTTACCACGACTCACTGTGGCCTTGCTGCGTCCTGCAGCCTCATAACTTGCTGTGCATAAGTAAACCTCACATATTGACAAAGAAGAAAATAAGATATGTCTATTGTATACTGAAAAGTCTACTGTGGCAGAATAATGCTGAAGTCTGAGTTTGACTGGAAGGAAACTGAAAATTTTTACACACCAACTTCCAGACAGTACAGTTGACACTAGACCTGAGTGTTGAGCCAAATGTTCACACGATAAATGAGATTTGCTTCTATGTGATTCAAGCCATGCATCTTAAAAATCACAGAATGATGCTTTTCTACTACAACTTTGGTTGATCTGTCTCCAAACATCTGTTGTTGCTTCACTGGCCAGTGCGAAGAGTCATTACAACCAGGAATAATTCAGCCTGAGTAACATCAGCGGATAATCCTAGGGATGGGCATGCTTTGATACTGTAATCACTGGCAAGTATTCTTAGATGACTGCACCCTGTTCTCTTATCACCCATTAAATGATTATGCATATTTGTAGTAGACTCATGACATGTTAGATTTTCCCACTGGAGTCACAACCAGTCATGGCAGATGGCTGCTACTGTATCCTGGCCCTGGTTCTTCCAGAGGCTTCTTCCTGTTAAACAACACTTCTTCTTATAGGTGGTTGGATGATTGTTGGGTTTTCTCTCTAATATTGTAGGGGGTTTACCTTATAATAAAAAGAGACTTGTGACATGTGTTGTGATTTGGTGCTATATAATATGTATCAGTTAAAAGGATTATTTATTGGTTCCATGCAAGATTTCCGAAAACAAACATTAAAGAATTTAACTATCTTCACTTCCTATTAGACCTAGCTAGCCTTGTTTTGATCTCATTACACACAAATACAATGAAGTTCAGGTAACAATTTCCCAAAACCCAAAATTTAGCCATCTATGAAGCATGTGAGTGAAATGAAATACTGATGAAATAAAAGGGTACTTGCCTTAAATATGGCGCCTAGTCACTTGAATTAAATTTGCATTCCTGGCACAGGATGCAAAAACGTTTTCTAGTCCGAGTTTTTCTGCATTGTGTGGCCCACTGAACCTGGCAGTTCTTCCCTCCATCTAATTTTGATCTGCATGACAAAAGACACTCGTATATATCAGGAGTCAATAGTGCTGTCATTTTATGCTTTTGCTTGTTCACAATCAAATGTCCTTTTCCTTTTCAAAGTTTGAAATAATGAGGTCAGAGTTCAGATTGCTCTAAACACTCGACTTCGGAGAGTTTTTTCTACTCTTAGCTCTTCATGATGTCACAAAGAGAGATTAATATTAATATGGCCATCAAGCCCCAAGTCACCTGCTGATTGAATATTTTAGCAACAGTAACCAATCAGAACAATGCTGTCTTTAATGAAATGGATTATGATGGGTGGAATGAGCTAAAATTGCTTATTTTAGACAGTGGATGGATTAAGGGGCTGCACCGAGACCCAGTATAAGACTCAAGATTAAAATAAAGTGGTGAAAATAGGCGTGGAAGAAGTTGTAAATAAAGTATGCCAACAAGCTAACATATTTAACAAGAAATATTTCATATATTGTTTAACATATTTTAAAAAGTTAGCCAAGAACCAGATAAACCATTAAGTTTACAAATATGCTTTAACAAAAGAGTTGGTGGACTATGAGCCAACTGGATTGTTAGTGTTAAATAACCAAAGCTAATGTATGTATATACCTGTAAACACACACGCACTTTTTAAGAACATAGAACATTTCTAAACTCAACAAACTAAATCAGCCTCAGTTTCCTGTAGGAAAAATCGGACTAGTTAGTCCTGTGGATCATGGGTGCAGCAAACATGTGACCCTGCATGTTGACAGTCAGTGATTAGCTGATTACAACTGCACCAGATAATCTGACTGATGCCATGCTGGGCCACTACCCCCTTTGGCATGAATTAACCTCTAGATTGGTGGCCAGAGGACCAGATCAATATGCAGTTGCACACAATCACTCTGATTACAAGGAATACTAAAAGAAGGCATACTATGCAGCATTGTGAATCTGTTTCAGAGCCCATCTCTAGGGTCCATCCAGCAGTCCCAGCATCTTGCTGCATGTGTGCATAGCTGTGTATGATTACTGAAAGTGCGAGAGGAGGTGGGTATTGCTTCCACTTAGTCACTAGAGGGAGAACTATCAATCTATCAATTACAGTTCAGCGCAACCCTTTCTCTCTTCCCAGAGGGCACAATGAGGCACACTTTAACAAGATCAACGTCCCTCTCCCGGAGATCTGACATGGAGGCTCCACGCAGGGCTGCTGATTTAAAATGCCTCCTGCAAACATGAGGTGGGTGGAGAGCCCACTGCTGCTGCAATATGCACATCAATAAAGAAGGGCCACACGGCTGCTTAACACCAATGATATTGGCCTTCAAGGCAAATCAAAAAGTGAAATGTAGAACACACCTTTTCTCCTCCCTACACGGAAAAAATATATATAGCTTTCATTTGAACAAAGCATTGCCTTAAAAGACCACTGCTTACTCTATCTGCAGCCACTTAACCAACTATTGAATGAACTGCAGTGTTGCATTGTTGTAACTGAATGCAATCTTGCATGTAGCTATCTTCAGTTAAAACTGTGACTTGTCCGTATGAGATCGTGTCATCGTGGCAAGGAAGGCCAGCAGTGCTTGTCCAGTGAATTCTAAAATAACCTAATTTCACAACTAGCTGACTAAACTCAATCGGTTTGTTTGCTGGAGTTGTATCTAGCAAAATATTAGCTGAAGCCATGAGTTTTTGTGGGGGTTTTTTCAGTCCAGTGTGGAGTTTTTGTTGGACTATGTGTCACAGACACTAGGCAGTATTGGAATTATTAATGGACATGTCAAGGTTACCATTATCAAGTGTAAAAGCAGAGTGAGAACAAGCATCACACAGAAAATTCGTCCAGCATCCTTTATTATCATCAGTCCACAGCTGTTAAAGACAAACAAGAAGGTAAGGGTAGCTTTTCAGACACTGGCAATGAAAATCATCTAATAGCCTACAAAAAAAAGAAGAAGAAGAAAGCTGCATAGTGCATATGGCTCTGTAATAATCTTGTGATCCATTACTAGCTTCAGTCTAGAGGCCATCAGGATGAAGCAGGTGAGCAATAACTCTCAGCGATGAGTGCTTATATTTTTTCAATCTGCAGAAATGTTTCCTGTGGGCGCCGGGTCATGGCGTCCTCTGTCCTGAAGGCTAGCTAGGCATGGCTCTCCATGTGACCAATACTGTGGCATGCACTTACTGCCTCCTAGTCAACTCTCCAGCTTATCCCTCATCCCCCATCATCCATCAAATGCACATGGCTAAAGGAAGATGCACTCCGGCTTCACCTACTGGCTTTCTTTGGGGTGAAGAGCCAGTGGGCTGCCCTTTGAGTCTTCGCCTCGTGAGGGAATGTGAGTAAAATCCAGCCATCAGGGTAAGTGGCTGCAGATAGACAGAGTACTTTATTAATCCCAAAGGGAATTTGCAGTTTTAGGGTGAGTAAGCAAGAGAGAGAGGGCAAGTGGCATTCTTCCAGGCCCAGAAAGTTACATAACACGGAGAGAAATAGATTTGCTATTGTACAACATCATGGGTAAATCCCTGTTCATGGTAATCTCTTTCCTTTTAATGAAGCAGAGCAGGAATACCAGTTTAGATTTGCAGAGAAATTGCTTCTTTCATCAGCTGGTGTGAGGCTGTACCTCGTACAAGAGAGCCACAGAGGTTCACATCAAGGGGTAATAAAAACTGTTGAACAAATGCCAAATGGTTTTTATTCACCCCCGTTTCTCCCTGTCTGAAGAAAGAAAAAAAAATTCTCAGGTTTTGTAAAAAGAAAAAACTTTTTAATTTTTGAAAACTTCTTAGAGCACCCAAAAGACAAGAGAGGTGGATTGAGTTGTTCGGCCGTGGGGAAAAGGTCATTTTTGTCAGTGGCTGAGTCTGATGTCACATTTCATATTCCGAATCTTGTTCGGAGTGAGAAAAAGAATTTCACTTTAATTCACAATGTGCCGCGAAGTGTTAAATTGCTCCCATGTCAGAAAATAACAGCCCTTCACACTGCAACACACGCCCTTGTCATTAAGGGGGAGGCTCGTGCTGCACTGGCAACTAAGGGGATGTGTGGCTGCGTGTTTAGGTGAGTGGGAGTGTTAGTGGGTGGGGTCGCAATTCACGCTGAGCTGTTTTAGAAACCCATCACTAATTACTTTCGACACAAAGCCGACGACAGCCATAGTGGGGATATGATCGAGCTGTGCAGAGGAGGTCTGTATTACTGTGGTTTCAGTAGAGTACTCCCTGCATGCAGCCAAGTATGACCTGCAAGTGTATTAATAGGTGGAGGCTGACCTTTCGTCACAAAGGCCAGACAGCAGAGCAGCATCAGTAATGCTATTAACCTCAGATTATCTAATGAACATATCCACATTGATTTTACCTTCATCCCAGCTGCTTCCTTCAGGCTTCTCTGAGGACACCAATCAAGCTTTTATTTTTTGCGAAGTACTAGTCCTGCATAACACCTGCTGCCACCTCAGGCATCAAACCATAGTATGTAGCTTTGTGTCGCTTGAATGCATCACATAGCATTGCTGGTGTCAAATTAATTCAGTTCTTTCTTGGCTTTGGGATAACTTCCGACTCACACTGTTGTGGTTTGCAGAAGAATGTGAAGTGTCCGGGATGAGAATTAGTACCTCCAAGTATGAGACTATATTTCTCACTGGGAAAAGGGAATGCCCACTCTGGGTGAAAGACATGACTTTTCTTTAAGGGGACAATAGGCTCACCCAGATGAGCTGGAGAAGGTGATGTGGAGAGGGAGATCTGGGAATCTCTGCTTATACTGCAACCTAGGCCTGGATTAGCAGCGGAAGGATGGTTTGTGGGCCGGGCTGAACTCTGATGGATGGATGGTGTGCAAGTTTTAAGCAAGTTTTAATTGGTGGTGATATGTCAACCATTTGATTAAAAAAAAAAATTAAACAAGCTTTATAGATTATATCATTCTTCCAGAATGCAAACAATAACAGTACTGTAACCTGTTACCTCATCTTCTGACATTCACAGCAATGATAAATACATTTTAGTCCTGGTTGGATTGAAACTAACACTTTTACTACTTTTTTTCTACTGCAACATTTTTTTCTGTCTTAAGTACTCTTAAAGGTCCTGACTCCCACTGTACATGCTCTGAGGTGGTCATTCACTTTAGGGCCAGAGTTCTATTTAGCTGGACTTTGGCCATAGATTCTGGCAGTAAATCAGGGCAGTATGTGCTGCCATGGGTCATACGGCTGTCTAGGAGAGCACAGCTGCTCCCTCCACTGGAAATGATGGCCATGCTCTGAGCACAAGCAAACACTTGTGTTCAGACCAAGGCTTCATGGTTTTCTCTTTTTTTTTTGTTTAGTTTTCCCCTAGAGCACTGAAAGAACTTTAGTGGTACAACAAAAATCTATCAAAACCTAACTCTTGGAGATACAAGCTGTTATCTCCAAGCAGAATAATTCAATTTATATGAATGCAAAATAATTGTTTTATTGTTTCAACAGTGGACAGCATTTACTTAATGTCCAATGTTCGTTTTTAGTTTAAAGGCTATAAATGGTGGCTGTAGCTCAGGAGGTAGAGCTGGTCATCTGCTAATTGGAAGATTGGTGATTCAATTCCTGTCTGCTCCAGTTCCTTAGGCAAGATACTGATCAGAGTATGAATGTTAGTTTTGAAAGCATTTGGGCATAGAAATGTGCTTGTGTGTGAATGAAGCTTGTAGTATAAAGTGCTTTGACTGCTCAAGTAGAAAAGCACTATGTAAGTCTCTGGGTTTTTGCAGGGCTGCTATATTATCAGGTTGTATCTACAGGGCAGCTGTGGCTACAAATGTAACTTGAGTGGTTTTATTCTTAATTTATTAAGAAAAAAAGGAATTCAGCAGGTCATGCTATTAACGAAATATGCTACTGTAAAGTAAAATGCAATAAACGTCCAATAATGCCAATGACAAGTATTTATTCTGACATGAAAATAGTGATTGAAGTTTAGTAAGACAAGAAAAACAACAAAAAAAACCCTGAGGTCAGTCAGCTTCTATCAGAAGGCTAACACTAGAAAACAGACCACCACACAATGTCATATCAACATTGATTTAGAATTGACGGTTAACCTAACAAACATATTTTTGGAAAATGCAAGGATTGAATCTGATCTGTGTTTTATACGGACACCAAACTGAGGTGCAGGCATTTCACTCACTTTTACAGGACTTCAGAGACATGGTGTTCAACCAGATATTTACACTGGATGGTATTACTTTGGCCTACAGTAACACTCTGAGGAATCTTGACCAGGATATTTCCTTCAATGTGAATATTAAACAAACATGTTGGAGTGTTTTCTTCCATTTACACAATATTTAGAAACATCTTGTCACAGAGTGATGCTGAAAAACCTAGACAGTGATTTTTTACTCTACCCTAAAAGCGCTTCATAAAACACCCCTCAATCATGTATTCATACAAGCACTTTTTTCTACACTTATTCATACTCCAGGAACAAGAAGAACTTGCGGTTCAGAATGTTTCCCAAGGCATGCAAACTGGAAACGCGAGCAGCCAGGAATTGAACCAACAACCTTCCAACTAATCGATGCCCTGCACTAAGTCCTGAACTACAGCCACCCCATCTAACTTTGAGAATGGGCTAATTGTAATTTGTTATTATCAGGCTCTCCTAAAAATTCCTCAAAAGCCTTCAGTTGATCCAAAATGCTGCAGCGAGAGTACTGACAGGGACTAGAAAGAGAGAGCATATTTATCCTATACTGGATTCTCTTCATTGGCTCCCTGTTAAATTCAGAATCGAATTTAAAATCCTTCTCCATCTTAACTCGGACCTCATAGTACCATTTCCCCCCAACAGAACACTTTGGCCTCAGGCTGCTGGTTTACTTGTGGCTCCTAATTTAAGAGTAGAATGGGAGGCAGAGCCTTCAGCTTCCAGGCCCTTATTCTGTGGAACCAGCTCCCAGTTTGGATTTGGGAGACAGACACCCTCCCTTAGATACGCTGCAATAGGCCTAGGCTGCTGGGGGCTTCTTATTATGCACTGAGTGTCAGTCACCTCTGGTCACTCTCTGTGTAGTTATTATTAATCTCTGGCTCTCTTTCACAGCGATTCTTTTGTCCTTTCTTCCACCCCTCACCCCCAATCAGTCGTGACAAATGGCCACCCCTCCCTGAGCCTGGTTCTGCTGGAGGTTCTTCCTGTTAAAAGGGAGTTTTTCCTTCCCACTGTTGCCAAAGCGCTTGCTCATAGAGGGTTGTCAGATTGTTGGAGGGTTCTCTCTATTTTTTAGGGTCCTTCCCTTACAATATAAAGTGTCCCAAGGTGACTGCTTTAGCGATTTTGTGGTATATAAATAAAACTGAATTGAACTTTGGTGTTCTCCAGTGATGTCAGTGCAGTGATGCCAGAGGACATCTTGGGTGTATCTCTATGATAGCAGCAGTGTCTACAACAGCTGTGTTTGACAAACACTGAACAAAATGCACTGATAACCATAAACTAAACAAAAAGTAGTTCATAACTGAGCTGCAAGTTTGCATTTTGTCAGATTACACATTTGGATGACTGAGGAACATTTTCATCGCTTATAGCGCTAAACATGTGAAACAGGCTCCTGCTACTGCTGCAGTTTATCATAGCTGCTGATAAACACAGCTCTCATCTGCCTCAGGTTGAAATCAATGATTAATACATGAGAGGATAGTGTACTCAGACATATTCCAGTATAACCCTTAAGTATTTCTAAACGCTATTATAGATAGCAAGATTTCACTTTGTGAAATCTTGATGAAAGGCAATATTAATTCCATTATGAAGGAACACACGAGCTAAATATAATATAACAGGTGCTTGTGAAAATAGCAAGTGAAAACAGAAAACTACTTCCGAAAGCTCAATCGCTTTGTGGTGCCTGAGCGCATGATTACACACAAGACAAATACCCAGCAACTTTCTCAATCAAATAATGTGTGTGTTCAGTACAGACTGAAATGCCCTCTGGTCTTTGTGATCAAATTGAGTATCTTGAAACACATATCGCCTTGTCCACGGCACAGACACACACAGGGAAGTGCATGTGCACACACACGCACGCACGCACACGTTCAAAAATCACTTGAAAACACCATTAAGACAATCAATAGCTAATTGCTGTGGTTTTGAGTTTTCTTTTGTGACAAACAATCAAGCATTTGGACTCTGTCAAAGATGAGTATATCAAAGTACTCTTTTATGCAGTACTTTAAGATACTATTAAAATTACATCCCCTTCTGTGTTCATTAGTGGGTCTTATATATAAACTACCTGAATTAGGCCACAATTTCACTTGCTAAAGAGGATACGTGCTGCTTTTCTTCAAATTAAAACCACTTACACAGGGGAGGTTGCTGCTTAAGAGACATTACACTTCTAAATTAAGAAACCAGCTTTATTCCCAGCATTGGACATTCTTGTCATTTTATTTATTTTTTTCCAAGTGCATCTAATATAGGGCAGTTAAACCTTGTTACAGTGAATGTTAGCCTTCACAACTGATGGGATAAGGGATCTGTATTTTCCAAAACAGGAGCTCCCATTGTCATGGTCTCAGGTTTTTGTCCCAGTTTGTGCTTGCCTGGAATTGTTAGGTTTAAGTTAATTTGTTATTTCCCAAGTATGATTTCCTTATGTTTCTGAGTTTGCTGAGTTCTCTGCTCCTGTTTAGTTTATTAAGTTCCCTTTCGTGTCTAGTCTGTCTAGTCTTCCCTCAGTGTTCTCCGTCCTCTGGTGTCTAACTTCCTGTGTTAGTTATCTGTGTCTCTCTGTGAACTCTGTCTTGTCTCCATGTTTATTTGCCTGTTTCCCTAGTCATGTCTCGGTGTGTCCGTCTGGTTCCTCTGTTCTCTCTGTGTCCCTTGCTCTCTCTCTGTCCCTCAGTCTTTCACCCTCGTTCTGTGTCTTCCTAGTCTTGTCTCTGTCTCCTTCCTTCATTCCCTGTATTTAGTCATTGAGTTCAGTGTGTGTTTCCCATGTTTTCCTGTGGCTGGTCTCCGTCTGTTTCCTGTTTTATTGTGACAGTCTCGTGTGCGTTATGTTTAGTTTTTGCTTCCCCTGTTTCATTGGTTGGATCCTCAGTTTGTCTCTGTTCCTCATCACGTCGCTGTCATTCCCTCCTCGTGTGTGTGCCCTGTTTACTCAGTCATGTAAGGTCTAGATTCCAGTTTAGGCTGTGTGTTTCTCTTGTTTTGTGTTTTGTTTCCTGAGCTCCAGCAATAAAGCTGTTTCGAATCTGTCTCTGAGTCTGCAATTTGGGTCCGCTAACTGCAAACCACACACTCACACATGACACTCCAGGCGGTGGTCATGTTACCCCTTTACTTCAGTTCTTACACAACCCAGTGTAGTGGCTCCACAGTGTGGTTTTAACACATTCACCTAAAATACCAAATACATTCCCATTCCAAGACCAGGAGGAGGCATAAATTCCAGGGAAGGTTGCACCAGGAGGGACATCTTGCAGAAAATCCTGTGCCAATTCAAGTATGTAATCCATTGTTGTGACCCCTTGCAAATAAGGGACCAGCTGGTTTCATGTTAATTATCTAAAGTCTAAAAAGGTTGTTGATAAGTCTTGTATTGTCCATAATTACCATAATTACCATAATTGCCATTACCAGTTTACCAGTCTAGCATAATTTTCCTATCTAGCCAGCCCAGCACCCAAGTCTCCTCGTCTGCCTCCCACGTTAAGACACAAGGCCACTTGGGGCGGGATCGGGGTTATCATCCAGTGACTTCAGTCACCTCTGCCCATCTGGCTTCAGCCATGCTAGACTTCACTCCGGGGCTTATGGTCTCTGGTTACCAGCCTTTCAGCCCCACCGTCGCCCTGCAATAATGCTATGATTCAACAGAGTCACACCGCCAACTTAACATATTTATCAAATGTTTATCAAAGTTAACTGAAACAAACATGAACTGTGTAAGTTAATTTCAAGAGTGTGAAGCTTTTGTTAAAGCAAATGTGAGGTCCTTCCTGTATATGCAGAACAAAACCAAAGCAAACGCACAATAAAAGCCACAAGGCGAATGCTAACGCTGCCTACCAGGGCTGCTAGCATGACTGTAGGGTCTTGTAGAATTAATTTTCAATGTTTAATGATTACTCTTAGCTATTTGAGCTCAGTTCAATTAACTTTATTGTTATAGTGTCAAATCACATCAAGAGTCCCTTTATGGTGCTGACCTGACGTCCAGTCGTTTACTGTGGAATCCCTGTGTTTGGGTACCCAAACCATTTTCCCCTTTGGACATCAGTAAAGTTAGTTAATATGATTCAATCATTACTAATACCTGGGTGGATGAGCTAATGAAGAGATTAGAAAAAGGGTTGACACTTTTAACAGTAGGAAAAACCAAATAAAACCTAGCTTTACAGAGACACGAAAGCTTTCTTGTTTACAATAATTGAACTAATGAGTCCCAATAACACGGTAATGATTTGTTGATGCTGAAACGTGACATGTCACCCTGTAATGAACGTCTTAAATTGAAGCTGATGCTGGCACCTGTTGTCACTTACAATGTAGGTGCCACCATGGAAGCAATTATCCTCGCTTTTGTTATTTATGTTTGTAGAAGAGCTGACAGATTTTACAGTAACACCCTCATTCACATTCATTAATTTCAAAACTTGCAAGAGTTTGGCATCTCTTGAAGCGCAGCCAATACCTCTCATAGGAAGAGCTGGCAGAAATGCAGCTAATGACCACTATAAAAGAGAACAAAGCTTCTAATCAGTGTATCACTGTATTGCTTTGTGGTTCACTGGAGTCAGAGTGAAGAAAGGAGACATTAGACGGGACTTGTGCTAGTATATCAAGCTGACCACTGGCTCATTGAGTGCTTCTGGACGTTATAAATTTTACATGCTATGGCCATTGTCGATGCTGACCGCACTCGCTCTCTCACTCACTCTCTGCCCGTTCCCCAGCACCACAGAAAATAACACACCAACACGCCTGCAGAAAAATCCAATATGCTGCTCTGTTCCAAAAGCTGGGCTGAAACTGAGTAAGTGAATATGCTCGGATTACATTTCACCCTGTTCCCTCCCAGATGGCCCCTAATCTCAAATTACAAACCATTTCAGGAAAGCCAAAGAAATGGAAAAATCCTGGACCGTGGGGTATTGTTGTGGATTGTTCTCCACAAACACACACACAAAGAGGTGCTTCATGAAAAATATTTGCCAATAAAAACACAATAATGCATAACTAAAAGCAGATCAATTACAACAGGAAAACAATCAATCAGTGCAGTCATGCAAGCACCGCCTCTCCTACTGTGAGCACAGAAAGAGAAAAAAAGAAAAACAGTCAAAAAATGTAGAAATATGTTAAATCTCATATTCTCATCGCTTCTGCACGCCATTAATCAGTAGGGGTTTTAAAAAACGGCTTACATTTTACTAAATAATTAAAAAAACAACAACAAAATTATAAAAAAGAAGGAAAAAGTAAAGTTTTCTGATACATAACCTTCTCACCAGGCTAACAGTTTTTGTACTAAAAATGTGCACACTGCTGAATTAAACAGGAGAAAACTACCAATTCGTTTCTCTGGGAAACAACTGCTTCTGCGTGGGAGGTGAACATATTGTGTCTGTGACACCAGTTGGCTGATTGTTAAAAGTCCAGCAAGTGCCACATTGTGGTGTCTGATTTCATGCAGCTCTTTTGATGTGGAGAAGTTTTTATGTCATCTGGATGAGGCTAACGAAGAGAAAGCAGAGGGATCAATGTCGCCGTTACTGCTGGCCAGAAGCACGGCTCACTCTGAAAACACCCTCTCAGCAGTGCCGAGCCTCGGTCCAAAGAGTCTATTTCAATGGTAAGAACTCCCGAGAGGAGAGCAGAAAAACTATCCGGCGGAGCCCAATTCACAATTGATTGCTTTTAGAGAGCAAGAGAGAGGGGGAAAAGAAGTAGAGGCGGGAGCTAGTTATTGGGCCTGACCGAAAAAGATGATCACAGTGATGAAGTGAAAGGGACTGAATCTATACTGCACATATCTATACAGACAGGAGGGTCATTTCAGTGTAAAGTAAAGCGCAATCGCTCCACACACTTTCATCTCCTCTGAGCGCGCTTGTGAAGTTGGAGTGATGGCTATCATCGAATGAGCTCTATGGAACACTTCAGTGAGGGTCTGTAGTGATACTGTGCTTTACAGTAAAAATGGACTACACTGCTGTGGTGCATGCAAAAAAACATTTTACATGGACACAACCGGTGGTTTCACCATCCATCAGTGGTCATCAGCCCACGATGAGGTATGTAGTAAAATCACAGATTGCACAGTAAGTGGTCAGAATGGGAGTGATTAAGAATAGCAGATGTGCTGGAAACTCTCTAGACATGCTAAGACGATAATCTTGAACACGAGATCAGCCAAGTTTGAGTCGTATACACTCAACATATGATTCTTTAAAAATGAGGCAATAATTTTGAGTAAAATGGAACTGGAATATATAAAATCAAAGGTTGCTCATTAGAGAAAATGTTATTAACCGAATCAAGTAAATTTGACCAGCTTCCATTAAATTTAAGGTTTCATATTTTACTTATGCGACAGAATTTAGTAGAAAAACTACATGTAGTCAGATTACCTAAAGTCAGCATTTTTGACATAAATATTTGTTCGAGTTTAAGGTTTTGATTTTATTCGATTTTTGAATTTATTGACCTTTTATGTAACTTTTGATTACATCCCATACATAAAATACATACACCATGTTAAATTATTATTATTCTCTGAAGCTAATGTATTGCAAGTAAGTTCAACACATAACAATGGTTTAAATATGACCACCAAGCTAACAGAGTTAATTTTTCAGAAAAATAGATGCAGTCTCTGCTTGTTTTAGGTTTTACAGCACAATGGTCCACATGGGAGAGAAAAAAAAGATCCAACAGCAGCTCCACAGCAACCACTGTCCACTGGCTTTCTTTGAAAGGTTGTGAGATCAGCCCAAACAAGCATTACAAACAGCTTCAGCTTGGTCTTTTACATCATCTTGATAAACTGTTAATCTTCCATCTACGTACCAAATAAAATTGAGCAGCAGATGTTTGAGGGTTTTAAATAGCAGCACTTAAATGCTGTACTATTAAGAAGGATCTCAAAGCAAGACTCAATGAAACAACTATTATTTAAAGTATTTATCGACAAGAAACTACCTCCAAACTAAATGAGCGGCAGCATGTCCTAAAGAAACTTTAAGGGTGGTTCCTGCAAGTGAGCGCAACCTCCCAGCAGGGCTGAGGATTGGACGTCACATATTCACACTCCACAGGCTGCATCCAGGCCTCTCACCAGCTCTCACACACACTCATGCATCCTCTCACAGCTGATGGAAAGTTAATTAACTGCCTTTTTGAGGCGGCAGGCCTGTGATAGCCCAGCCACTGATGCGGCCCCATTACGCAGCCTTTAGCAGTGATGAATTATTGCTCCTTCTCTCCTGCCTACCCCCCATATAAGTGGCGACTTGAGCCCAGGGGAAAGATTGCTGTAGTTCGCTCTAGTATGTTGTATACCAGGTAGAGCTGACAGAGGTGGGAGATTGTAGTTATTGTAGGAGAGGAGGAAAGGGAAAGGTACAGACAATAAGCCAAAACAATAATTACACTAAAAAATCCATTACTGGAAATCGAAGATGTTTATTACTTTCTTTTACTTTAAGAGAGTAAGTAAGCAGCCTTTTCCCTGTTTTCCCATTTTTTTCTGAGCAAATAATGATGGTATAGCTGTAACATATATAGCTCATGTTGTATTCTGCCAGAGATCAAATATAGCAATATGCTAACCTCACAATAATATATCACAATACACTACCAGTCCAAAGTTTTAGAACGTCCCAATTTTTCCAGTTATTGATTGCAACTGAAGTCACTTAAGTCCAATGAATAGCTTGAAATAGTACTAATGTAAGTGGTGAACTGCCAGAGGTTAAAAAAAAGGTAAGTTTACCCAAAACTGAAAAATAATGTACATTTCAGAATTATACAAAACGGCCTTTTTTGGGGAACACGACATGGGTTAACAATAAAAAGCTGTTCTGCACCTGATGCACTAATTCCTATTGGTGTTCCAATATTTCTGGATTACTTACAACCCCCTCTGTATGCATAAAAGCAGTGTTGGAACACACTGTGGTACCATACCCTCGTGACTTCAGTTCAGTTGAACAGTATTGAACTGCAGAAAGTACTATTTTGCTACAAAAATGGCGAGAAAAAGGCAGTTAACAATAGAAGAGACACAGACCATCATAATACTTAAAAATGTAGGTCTTTCCTACAGAGAATTTGCAAAGAAAGTCGAGTGTCAGTGAGTGCAGTTTCCTTCACCATCAAAAGGCACTCAGAAACTGGGGCAAACTCTGGCAGGAAGAGGTCTGGCAGACCCAAAGCCACAAATGAATCAGAGGACAAGTTTCTGAGAGTTAACAGCTTGAGTGATAGGCGGCTCACAGGACAACACCTTCAAGCAGCTTAATACTGGTCGTAGTAAGCAAGTCTCAGTTTCAACTCTAAAGAGAAGACTTCAAGCTGCAGGTTTGACAGGACAAGTTGCAGCAAGAAGGCCATTGTTAAGACGTCAGAATAAGACAAAGAGGCTTGCCTTGGCCATGAATCACCACCATTGGACTACTTTAGACTGGAAGATGGTATTATGGACTGATGAATCAAAATTTTAAATCTTCAGCTCATCACGCAGAATCTTTTTACACCGTCGAGTAGGCGAAAGGATGGTTTCACAGTGTGTGGCATCATCACCATCAGGAAGTGTGATGGTCTGGGGCTGTGCTGGATCCAGGGTTGGTGACGTGTACAGAGGGAGAGGCACCCTGAACCAAAACGGCTACATCAGCATTTTGCAGCACCATGCAATACCCTCTGGTATGCGACTAGTTGGTCAGGGGTTCATCCTACAGCAAGATAAGGA
>VUQG01045027.1:53903-65234 GCA_015106755.1 Etia nguti | reverse complement strand
CCCTCTTACTTGGTCTCCCCAATAAGTCCCTCCATAAACTTCAACTTCTTCAGAACTCTGCAGCTCGGGTCATAACTCGTACTCCCTTAAGAGACCATATTACCCCAATTCTTTAACAGCTTCACTGGTTGCCCATAGAAGCTAGGATAAACTTAAAATCTTAGTTCTCACGTTTAAGTGTATTCATAACCTTGCCCCTCCTTATCTCTGTGATCTGCTTCATATCACCACTGTTTCCCGCTCTCTCAGATCTTCATCTGCCACTCATCTTGTTGTTCCTTCTGCTCGCCTTATCAAAATGGGGCACAGAGCTTTCAGACGCTCTCCTCCTCGGCACTGGAACTCACTTCCCTCAGCCTTAAGAAATATAGATTCCCTTCCCTTATTTAAGTCACAACTCAAAACCTACTTGTTTAAACTGGCTTACTCGCTTTAATACAGATTTTACTTGCTGTCAAATCTTGTTTATTTGTTGTTTTTTGGTTTGTTTTTATTTGTTGTTTGTGGTTGTATTTTGCTGTTTTTTGTATTTTAATTTTTTAGAATCTATTTTAATCTACTATTTTATTTATGTCTTTTCCTCTTTGTAAGGTGACCTTGGGTTTTAGAAAGGTGCCCTCAAATAAAATGTTTTATTATTATTATTATTATTATTATTATTATTATTATTATTATTTTTGTTCAATTAATTAACCAAATGGTTTTCATTACTTGTTGCATGAATTGTAATTTCAATTGTGATGTTGGGTTCCAAAAATTATACAAACAATTAAGAATTACTTTTTGTGATTTTTGCTGAAAAGCTCTTGTTTTTACTGATGCTTTTGTAGCCCTTTTCTATTATAACTGAGCACTCAAAGCGTTTTTTACTATAAGCCTTAATCAGCCAATCGCACACACACTCATACTCATGGGGCTTTCTTTTCTATATCTTAGCACCTTAAGAGAAAGAAGTTAACGTTTTAAAGGTTTCCACGGGTGACCCTCTGGAAGGATGAGTTATATTTGCAGCTGCCTCTGTCTCTGGATCGCCAAAGTTTTTTCACTCGGTCTGCTTTTGGTGTGGTGCCACTGAGCTATTGGTGGGCTGTAAGCTCTACAACACTCTCTGTGTGATTACTGTGCAGATTTCATAAGGCGCGCAAACGTGTTGCCTCAGCTTCTGGTCTGACAATCGTCTGCCATCTTAGGTGGTGGAAGCTAGCAGGGACCAACACAGAATGTCACTTACTCTTGTGAAATGGGCTTTTAGGTCAAAAATACCCACCTAGTCTAGATCAAACGCCCTACACCAGGGGTAGGCAACTCCAGTCCTCGAGTGCCGGTGTCCTGAAGGTTTTAGATCTCAACCTGGGTCAACACACCTGAATCAAATGATTAGGCCTCTGGAGAACTTCAAGTTGAGGAGGTAATTTAGCCATTTAAATCAGCTATGTTGGATCAAGGACACATCTAAACCCTGCAGGACACCGGCACTCGACACTTTACTCTGTTGTGTCCGTGGCGCCACGGCAAATGTTTTACACTTTGGGGTACTGTTTCAAGGCGGATGGCCCCAACCACCTCAAATTTGTTCAGGAAAGCCTTAAGGAGGGTTTAATAAAATGGTGTGGTCGAACCACTAAACTGCTGTAACTCAAAGGCACATTGTCCAATGTCTCCCAAACTTCATAGGCATGATTAGAGTCAAGCCCTGAGCACACTGATATGCTGTTTGTCAGCAATAGTTGGAACGCCACGTAGTGGGAAGGGAAAATGCACAGTAGGTTATAATTATCATTCGATCCAGATGAAATTTTAACTGGTGATTCCACAAATGGCATGCATCAGTGTGACATTTTGGTAAATGGTATTCTCCATTGTCACCTAGTGGGCATAGGAGATGTTGGGTTCGGGCTCGACTGTGCCGTGATGCGACGGCCCCCTCTGCCTTCAGCTTTAATTTGAAATTGCTTTTATTTAAAGTTCAAATAAATCACATTTAAAAATATCCCTGTACTATGTTAAATAATATCTCATTAATAGTCAAAATTAGTAATTTTTATGTTTTATGCCTTACTTTTTCCTGCTGTTATGCTTTTTTTACTAAACAAAAATTCAGCAAATTTTATTATGTTTTTCATTCTGTTGGTAGATATTGTTTTACAAAATTTCAAAAGTAATATTGAAGATAAGATATTGGCTGATATTGATTTACACAGAAAAAAATAATAATTTTAGTCTTTTTCTCAGTGAGGAGTACAGCTTGCTAATGTAACACTGCTATCATATTGATACTCAGTGTTGACAGATACCCAAAGCCAAAGATTACACCTGAAGAAGTTGGATTGTTGTATCACTACTTAACACAGCAAGCAACTTCAAACACTGGATCAAAGGTTTTCATGTGACTCTGTGGTTTTGTCATACTGTCTTAACACAGTTGGTAGAGCATCATAAAAATTTATCACTCATGTTTTATTGAGAAATTCCATTTTTATTATGAAGTAAGTCATTACATGTAAAGTCTTGAAGGAAAAGATTGAATTTCTGCTTAATTAAAAACTAAATTCTGAAATATTCAAATGAATCAAAGGGGTAGTATACAGCAATCTGGTCATTAGGGATAAAAAAGACTTGTGTGTCTTGTGTCATTTGTTGTGGATATTCTCTCTGATTACACAGCAGCTTGCCAAAAATGATCATCTATTGATGCAAAATATTACAAGCATCTGCCTAAAAATAATTGGCAGGAGTACAATCCTAGAAACATCTATAGTTGGCAATGAAGGAGAACAATTTTAGCAAAGCTGGATACAAAAACACATAATCCCATTGAGCTGAATTGGTTTAACCAGCAATCAAATGTTTTTTTTTCTTCATAATAGCTGAGAAGTAACATTGGAAGAATCAGCCTTACTTATAAAAGTGGGTGTCTTCACCTTTTAAGAAGTCATATATTTTGACTTTTATTATCACAGCCAAAATGCACAGCCAAAGTAGCTTGGCAAAGCAGTTGTGCCACTGAGGCTTGCACAAGATTTTGTTTAGTTTATGCGTTGTGGAAACCTGTAAGAAACCAGTGAAAATAACAATTATGAGGGACTGTGTCTCAAATTGAGGGACCAGGCGTGAACGAACACATAAGTACCTTGGGGCATCTTGGAGTCCTACCTGAAAAAATCGTAACCACAGACAGATACTCTCTGATCAGCAGGTTAGTTGATAAAGTTGGCTAATTTTGGCTCACAGATCATTTTGGCATTTCAGCCATGCTAAAATCAGAGTTCTAGCTGTTTATAATCCCTGATTGACAGCCAAAGCATGATGTGGTATACAAACGCCAAACGGGTTCCAGTGAACCAACTAACAGGCTCATCCAAAACTCATTTTTATTACTTGTTTTTCATAGTTGAGAGTAGTGAACTAATGCCCGATTCAGGTTGCTTAAA
Source organism: Etia nguti (assembly GCA_015106755.1). Lineage (NCBI taxonomy): Eukaryota > Metazoa > Chordata > Actinopteri > Cichliformes > Cichlidae > Etia > Etia nguti. Next base: position 61,803 of record VUQG01045027.1, on the reverse strand, counting down.
TATAATCAGGATTTTGCAGACTGTATAATGATATGTTTACTTTTCAAAGCATATCATTATAAACATATTTATGATTTTTAGCAAAACTGTGCTCCCCTAATTGTGTAACGGGGATCCATTTGCTCTGCTTGCTGCATAGCTAAGCTAAGTAGAAGGGAAAACACTTCTATTAAAAAAACAAAGGGGAAAACAAGAAACAAACACACACACACACACACACACATTAATGTTGCTTACCTCGTTTATATGCATTTGTTTCATTTGAGCATACTTTGAGAGTCTTTGCTGGGATTTTTCCCAAGCTCTTTGTTTCACTGTGCACTTTGACAAGTGTGTAAAGCCCTTTCTCACAACACACTTGACAGAAACAAGCAGAGGACACACTGGTGAAGTTAAAATAACATTACTGATTGCTGCAAGTGCTGTAAATGCTGCTCTTTACCGCATTTAGCGACAAATGACAAGTGCAAAGCTGATCTGATACGAAAATTAAACAACAGCCAGTGTGTTTGCAATTGCCATTTTATTTGCCAATAGGATAGTGACAATCAACAAAAAGCTCGCCTAATGAAAATGTTTGGCTGAAATATGGATTCCTATTCCCAACAAAACTGTTTTAGTGTAGACTGGGTTCTGTAAGATTTTTTTAAGATAAACCTGAATTTTGTTTTATCTGTTACAGCCAGCTATTACTCTAAATTGAAAACATGTTTTAAAATACACATTTTACTGACACCAAATGTCTTAGTGATGCAAGTGAAAATGAAACTTTTAGCTAGCAGTCTAATACAAAGTAATGGAACATCTTTCACTTTCCTTTGTACCCTCACGTATGAATCTAAGACGTGAGTGGAGTTTCAAATATTGACTCACTCACTGATTTATCAGTACATGGCAAAGCCTTTAGGAATCCTCAAGCAAGATCTCAGAGTGTCTTTGAAGTTTTGTATAGGGATATGTGAAGATGTGGACTGTTCCTCTGTGAATATTCCTCCCATAGCTAATGTTTTTTGCTTCGTCCACAAATAAAGAATAATAAATAAAAATTATGAGAATTTTTTCTCAAAATCCATCCATCCATCCATCCATTTTCAAGTCACAGTAGCAAGGTATTCAAAGAATCCCACTCCCAAACACCTGTTTCTAGCTCTGTTTCAGGACCCCTAAATGTTCTGTGGGTGATACCCTGGGGTCTTCTCTCAGCTGGATGTGCTCGGCAAGTGTCCAAAGGAAAGTACCCTATCCTAATCAGCTTCCTGTACTACCTCACCTAGCTCTGTTTGATGCAAAAAAAAAAAAAAGCAGCAACTGCAAACTCCCTCTGGAAGGCTGATACCCGCGACCCTATGGAAGAAAATCAATTTGAACCCAAAGGCCACGACCTTAGGTCAGGATTTGAACACAAAAGCGTTCCTTGGCCCAGGAGCCTGTTTAATACTTGAAGTCAGAGCATATCCTTAGTCACCATCATGAAGAGAAAGAAGTTAAAAACCTGACAGTCTATCATCCATTGAAAATGTGCTTGACTTTGTACCACTTTGGTTACACAAAGAGTGGGGTCATATCAATGTCAGCAATACCTCATGCCACTCACAAGTTTCCCAGGGTGGATATAGTTGTAGTACTCCTCACAAAACTTCCCACAGTGGAAAAGAGCCCACTCTTCCATGGCCGCTGCTTCTCCTGAGCCCACAGCTTGACAGTCAGTTGAAGCCTCCTTTGCAGCACCCAGCAATAAAACTTTAGTGAGGCTAAGCTGTATGACTCCCTGATAGCTGGATCACATCAACCTCTCCCTCTTTTTAGATGCATCTTATAAATACATTACCAGTAATATATATCTGTGATGGAATAAAAACAGCAGCCTGGAGAACTGCTGTGAGCATCCATTGACTTTACTTTTTGTGTCACAGCATGTCAGCATTCCTGTGCATAAATGTAAACAGCTTATGTTTGTTACCTAGTGTAGTAGCAAAGATGCAATTGTAATTATTTTCTTAAATTACCGTCAAATTAGTTTTTACTCGAAAGAATGAATGAAAACGATTGTTTTCCCCAGCCATTTATTTTCAGGGTTTTTTTTTGTCATAACTGACTCGTATAGCGTAGTTTAATTAGAGCGTGTGCAGTCATAAACAAGACAAATACAATATTTTACACAGATTTCACACTGTATTATCGCTGTTTATGAGGTTTTTAGTCTGTTAAGAAAGAAAGAAATCTATATTACATTGTCAAAAATTAAAACCAAAAATGGTCAGGCGTTCGTGGCTGTGGTTAAAAACATCATTCTACACATTTATACTAAATATCCCCATTACTATATCTAGACATCTGATGGGTGACAAATGATCTTCTTACTCATGCAAAGGAGGAAACTCTAGACGTATTACTCTATTTAGATGATCATCATCATTCTCAAAAGCAATATATACCTGTCTTTATGGAGAGAACAACAAAGAAATAGCTTTAATTTGCTACTCCCACATATGGACTTGGACCTAATCAATTCTGTTTCCCCAGTGTACACAGCTATGGAAACCCTTGGTGCAATTGGTGTAATTGCATTTGAGATGCAGTAGCTTTGATTTGCTAGAAAATGTGGTGAAATGGTTGGATATTGGTTGGAACATTCATGCCACATTTCTCTTACAAAGACAATTTAAGCAAAAATGCAATTAACTTAATTAACAAGGCTGTAGTACAGCACAGCACAGCACAGTACACCCCAGCTGATAGTCACAGCGGTATTGCCTGGCACATTTTTTTTAATAGCTCTGTTAACTCTTGTGTTTCTTTTTATGTATTTGCAGTATTTCTCTGTAAGTTTGTAGCACTTGAATCACAAGACTGTGTTAATTTTCCCTCTCCTTTCTAGTGAATTTTCTAATTATTTTATCCTTTATAGTTCAATGTTTCTGTTTTTCATGAATTAAAAAAAAAAGACTACTACATTTTTCAAGCCTTTGAATAAGATTTGATCAAACTCATACTGTGCTTGAAATAGCCCGAACCAAACTGAGTAGCATTTGCTGTTCCTAAATGAGAGACCTTAAAGATGTACCTTATCGGCCTGGACAGCGGGGAAGATGCCTTAAAAAGCAAGATTGGCTTTTTTTTTTTTTTATTTGATGCATAAAACCCTGAGCTGAAACTAATGGATTTGGGGCCTCACAAACGGCCGATACCTCCCCCACAGCTGACTCCCCATATGCCTATTTATTCATGCTGAGGTAAGCTGGAGGAATTCATTTGCTGTCAGCTAGTATTGAATTTGAGATTAGTTTTTATTTCAGCCTCTAAAACAGCTCTCTCTGCCTTCCACTTTTGCTTCGATGCTGAGTCTTGTGTTGTCTGAGGAGTCTTAGAAAACATGCGCATATCACCATCTGGCAGCAGGTGACAGATATGAGCAAAGCCGGCTTATTTCATAATGACCTCCATCTTTATCCTGTGGCATTCGCCAGCCAACTTCCTGTTAGGATTCTGGATCACTGCGCTTCCCTGATAGAGAACTTTTATCATTTTACTTTCTGTATTTTATGGGTCTTGGTGTTGGACCTGCCATCAGATTTTGACAGTCTGGTTTCAGCATGACTTTGACTCTGTTTTCATGTCTTACAAGGCGTAACAGTCTGTCAACCAGAGTGTCAGCGTTGATTTTAAATTGAAAACTTTCTGTTGTCCAGATGTCTTTGCAATATGCATCTGTTCTCTTTTTAGGCCAATGAGTATACCTCCAAAATAACGCCTTCCTGGGAAGAAAAGAAATTTCTCACTGATTTCTTGGGCCTGTGGATTTCAGACTGGTGTAGCGTGTAGAACCTTAATGTTCGATTACCAGAAAGCAAGCTTGACAGTCATTCTGCATTCCCTACCGCATCTTACTTTCATTCCCGTTAGGGCAACGAAAGCGTTTCAGAGAGTTTGCATCAGTTTGAACTGAGCCCCCTAGGCACAGCCCCAGGAACTCAATCCCTTCTCATTATTCTTATTCGCCCTTTTAATAACAGTTGCCATGGTGCTGGCAACGATCAGGTAAGTTTAGCACCATAACCAAGCATACAGTGCAAAAGTCTGGAAGGACCCTCCAATTCTTTGTGTTTTAGTCCCAAGGAGCCAGACCTTCTTCCAATTTTTAAACTGGTGTTAAAGAATAGTTCTCTGTTCTTTCTGAAGGTCTTTCAAAGTTTTCCTTTGTTGCTTTTTCACTCATTTTCAGTCCAGTCCTTGTACCTGAAATGATTTAGAAGAATATTTTTTTTGTTTATTAAATCACTTAACCCTGACCCATGAATCAATCAAGGATAAAAAGGCACCTAACTCAATTTATGAACCAATGCTATGTCAACACATAACAGACAACTGAGCAAAAAATAACTTTTAAATAGTATCTTTAGCAACTTTAATACTAGCAGTCTGTCACAAAAACAGTTGAATGTATGAAAAATGCCAAAGATAACACAGTTTGACAGACATAAAATATCATTTTTACACCAACAAGGTGATTTTCAAAGAGCTATTGGTCGAAAATTTGGCATATCCCAGCATGGTGTGCAAAGTGTACTTAAAAAAATTGAGGAAACTGGATAAGTGGAGGCCAAAAAAAGAAGTGGCATGCCTAAAAAAAACAATCTACAGCAGATGAACAGTGCTTGGAAGTCATGTCCTTAAGGACAAATAATAGGACAAACAGGACAAAAAATTCTGCCTCGTCAGTTGATCCATCTACTGTTCACTGAAGCCTTAGCAGAAATGGTCTCAGTGGAAAGGCGGCTGTCGAGAAGCGATTCTTAAGGAAGGGAAACCAGGAGAAACAGATGAGACATGCCAGATTACATGAGAACTAAACTGAAAATCAGTCGCAACAGGTTTAATTGAATTATGAATCAAATTTGAAAATTTTGGTTCAAATCGTTGTCAACATGTATGGAGGAAGTGAGGAGAGAGGTACGACAGTAAGTGCCTGCAGCCATCTGTGAAACATGGTGGAGAAAAAAGTGTCATTACATTTTAATCAACCATGTGATACTAGGAAAGCCTCTGACTAGCAACAGCTTTGTTTTTCAATAGAACAATGATCTCAAACATACTGCTAGTGGAGTAAAAGCAGACTTGGATAGAAAAACACGCAAAAGAACACTGGACTGGCCTCCCCAGAGCCTAGACCTCAACATTATTGAAACAGTATAGGGTCATCGTGACTGAGAAGAGAACAAAAGGCATCCAAAGAAGAAGAAATCTAGAAAAAAATGTATGCAAGTTACAAGAAATTTTGCTTTCAGGGTGTTTTCAGGGTGTATTTAAAAATGTGGTGTTAAAGTTGTACAAACTCTGTCTTTCCCTTCTATGTTGTATTTCCAAGGATGTTTGCACATGCTTTAATAAATTACTGCACTCATTTCCCATTTTCCTTACAAATTCAAAGAAATGTGAGGTGGCTTAAGACATACGGTATGTTGAAGGTAAATGTTTACCTAATTGAAATCAAAATAAGAATACTTTATTAATCCCTAAGGAAATGATGTGGTTACAGTTGCTCCGAGACAATATGAACAGTAACAGACTGAACTAAATTAAATAATAAAATATATTACAAAGTTACAAAATACAAGAAATAGCTCTAATATATACAAATAGCTCAATTATAAATATTCAGAATATTACAAATATTAAATATATGTGATTGACAGTTTACTCTAAACTGTAAACTGCAAAACTTTGTTATTCGTTATAGTCGCTTTAATAAGGCAAATGATTCATCTCATGTTTGTCTTCCTTTCAAGTTCCCGTGCAATTTTGTTTTAATAAAGGCTGCACAATAAGGATCTTCTAGTAATCATTCATCTCTCCTTTCTGCTTTGAGGGACATGCTACATGTAACAAAGATTATAATTAGACAGCCTTTTATTCTGTGTAACTTTCTTGAAGGTTTATGCTTGCAGAAAGGAACAATGAGGTCCCTTGTCAAACATCTCCACCCTTTCAGAGAGTTATTTTGAGTCTTGAGTACTCCCAGGACTCCAGAGACGCGAGGATGATACCTGTCTCTCATACAGATTAGTTACCCTAATGATGGAATATTCCTACTTCTGTGCCATTACTGAAATGCAAATGCTTTGTGGTAAACAAAAATGAATTCCCCTTCCACCTCAAAAAGAAATGTTTATTGTAATGAAGCACTGACTACCACAGGAATCACTATTATATTTTTGATGAATAGCGTGTAATCTCTGTTGTACCTTAGTAATTAACCAGGAAATGAATGTCACACATGCTCCTGTCCTTGTTGTCTGTGTTTTGTTCCTTTTTTTTTCTTTTTGATCAGAGACGCTGAATCAAGGTGCTCTATTATCACTCCAGGAATTTAAATATACTGTTGTAATTAATATATATATGTACTGAGTAATTCTTCCATATAAAACAACACATAAAGAAAGAGTATTGCAACAATTGTCCACCATCAACAGAGTGTATTAGTGCACAAATGCTTTAAAGTGTAATTCAAGGTGATTTGAAACAGCACATGTGATTGCTTTGTGTAACAAACCAAAAGACAGTCACACTCTCAAATATTTCCTCCCTCTCAACTTTGGAAATCAGAGAGTCTTTTTACTTTAAGTCACGAGGGTGTAACAATTTGACGTGTCAAATGAGAGGGGAAGATTCAAATTAAGTGTTTGTTATGGCATTTTATTTCAGATCTTTTATTGGCTGACATCCCCTGGGAATGCTGCGATAGGTTTGAAGGGTTGAAATTAAATTTTGCTGAAGTGTGGTGGCAGTGTGGTTTGCTTTTGACAAGTCTGTACCTTCAGATGTTTGCATTAAAGTTTTATGAAGGTTACCAGCTGATTATGCAGTACCGCAGGGATCAAGGAAGTTCTACTCACATGATCGAAAGATCCATGCCAGAAATGCGTCCTGTTTATGCTTCTCCTGCGCAGAATTTTCCTCCCTCGCTAGGACTTCAATATCTGCTTGCTTGCAGAAAAAAAAAACCTGTGCAGAGTGGTTTTCAGTTTAGCGGGACATCAAAGCTGATCTAGTTTTGTTGGTTCTTCACCCAGGAAGCGGAGTCCTGCTGAGGCCCATGTTCACCAAACAACCTGGCAGTGTGGTGTTTCCCATTCGTTCTGGCGAAAATCGCAGAGAGGTGGTGTTTAGCTGTGAAGCCCAGGGACACCCACCTCCTTTCTACAGGTAACAGCTGCAGACATGGCTTCATGCGTGCTTCCCTAGTAATATTCCAGAGACGACCTCTAGGGTTGGAAAAGGAAGCCTGAAAATTTATTTTCCAACTGTACAGTATGGATATTTTTTGTTATTTTTATAAACTGGGGATGTGAACGCTGTGATTGACAGCCAGTACAGGCTGATTACAGTTCCTAAGCTTCATCTCCCCTAATTCCAGTAAATTCCAGTAACTGAGTTGGACAGCTTGTGTTTTTGTGCTGTTTGTTCCTGTTGGAGCCTTTTTAATAGAATCTAATAGAAAAACCATTTCTGTGTTCCACTTTGGGTAAGTGAAATTCTATTAATCTGTTACTTAGCCCTAATTAAGAGGTATATGTGTCCTTGCATCACAGCCATACAGTTTATGAATGCAGCTTGTTAACCAAGCACACGAGTGTTGGCTACTCCATTCTGTCATTCAAATAGCTCACTTCAAAAGCAACATGGCATGTGCATAACATTAACAGTAAGGATTATATTAATCTATGGTACAATATTTGTACAAAACGCCAGTTTAGGCTGGATTTATGGCCTTAATAAAACTGATTTGATGTCATGGCTCATTCTTTGTAAATTATTAATTATAAATTAACTGCCCTTAGTTGCAGATGTTTTATATATTTGCTCTGGGGTGGCTGTAGCTCAGGAGGTAGAGGAGGTCATC
>VUQG01045027.1:14463-53883 GCA_015106755.1 Etia nguti | reverse complement strand
TTACTGAAGGTAGATTGTACAATCTAGGTTTGTGGTTCTAGCCTGCATACCAAATATCTCAGGGCAAGATACTGACTCCAACTTGCTCTCCAACACATCCACTGGTGTATGAATGTGTGTGAATGTTAGATAGAAAACACTTCAGCATAGAAAAAGTGCTTGTATGAATGAGTGAATGAGGCATGTTGTATAAAGTGCTTTGAGAGCTTCAGGACAGTAGGAAAGCACTATATAAGAATCAGTCCATTTACCATTTACTGACAGCTTGACATTGATTTATACAGTTCAGTGAAAGAGCTTCCTGTTGTTGCTATCACTGACCAGTGAAAAGATCAAGAGACTCATGCACCAAGCCACTCTGTTGTCATGGTTGAGACTGGGTGATAGAGTGGCACATTAATGGAGTTTATTTCACACAATAGGAATAATATGACAGAAACTGTCTTTCTGCTCTAGGCTTTCTTTACAGTCCCACTGGTAAAGATGCACAGACACTGCCACGGGGCATCTGATCTGAGATTATCACTATGATAAACATGATGCAAATCACTTGATGGATTGAGGTGTAGTAAACAGTTTCTGCAGGTTGTCCTTGTTCAGTACACATACCCAGTGTAGCTGAGGAGTCCCAGTGCTAAAAAACAGATTAATGCACAGTTCTAAAATGTTGACAAATTAAAATGAATGAGAAGCAATGATTTACTTTAAAGTGCATCAAGCGCATAAGCTATTAATTCATAATCTATCAAATGGGGCTACATAGCTGTTTTCTGGCAGGGTAATTAAATACAAATCGCAAAAACCAAGCATTTAATGTGTAATAGCTCAAAACGATCCCTCATACATAAGCATATGCGGGCGTTAATGTAGCTTGAAGATCCTTGGTGTTATGCCTAATGGACACAAATTGAAATGAATGTACAAGATGTTATCACTTGGATCAGCTGGAATACTTAATAAGCAATTGGTCACTTTAGTTTTTAAACGAAAACTCGTTTACGAGTTCAGATCTGCAAATTGTTCTGCCCTTCTTAGTTCAAGTTCTGAGAGCACGCCTGGATTCACATAAAATCAAATTTTGCTTTAATTAGTTCTTTAATTATAGCAGGTGCCACCAACTGTGGCAGTTGGTACACCACATCAGTAACTGATTTCCAGATTGATGACAAGCTGCTGTGATATCTCTTTTGATGGTGGGGCTGATATTTAGATAGACATCTCGGGGCATTGTTACGGCCTGTTATTGTCTTTTTAACAAAGGTCGTGTGCCAGCTAGCGGGGGTTTTGATTTAGCGTGAGGTTCAACAAGATGCCGCATGTTGGAAGTTTGCTTCGGAGATATCAAGGACAAATTAATTTGTCTATAACTACCAAGCTATCACGATGCCACGTGGCCCCTAAATTTGTGTCAGCTGAAATTCTGTTCCAGCTGCAAAACAAATAATTTAATCAGTCCAGCCAACATATCTGCTGGTGAACACCGGACTGCTGCATATGTCCCCTTTCCCTCGCTTCTTCAGTGGTGTCCCTCTCTCTGTTTGTCTCAATCCTTAACACTGTCCACGGCAAGAAAGTCCGAAATAGAAACCTCAAACTTCCTTCTTTCCGAGGGATGTGATCATCTAATCAATTCTGCATTGTTAGAATTTTTTTAATACCTATTTTACTCAGTTACTCTCCTGACTCTAAGTGCCCTGTGTGCACTGGCATTGGCTGACTATAAGGCAAAAACCATCATGTCAACTCTTAAACTGACCACATTTATCTAAATGTGAAGGTGGCTATGAAACGGAGTGGAACAATTTAATACTTTGGGTCTGTTTTCTTTGCCAAACATCGGTTGTAGAACATTTAGGGGATACTCTTAATGGAAACTTAACCTTGAAGTCTTTGCAATCATTGAGGAGGTTATGGTCATATGCTGCATCATTAACTAGGCAGGTTTCTTAGTACATAAACCTTAATTATGCAAATCAACTTAAGTCGCCCAGAGATTTTAAATATTGAAAGTCGATCATGTCCCTTGTGGAATAAATGGAATAGAAAAAAATTATCATGAAGCATTTGAACTGAAAGACATCAATAGAAATAAACAGCTGTTTGAAATAACTGTTTCTCATTTAAGTATATTTATTCAGGTTTTCCTGCAGCATACTTCAGTCACTGTCATTTCTTTTAATATTTATTTCATCCAGTATGAATGAAATGGATGCATATGGCTTTGTTTCTGAATCCCTAACAGTCTGTGACTTTATCATAATTTTATTATCAGACACTCTTCTTGTATGCATGACATTATTATGCGTATGAAATTATTTTACAAAGGCTTTTGTGATGCGTCGTGCGCTTGCATTCACAGGTGGAAGCTAAACGACTCTTTCATCACGCCCAGACCGGGGTCTCGTTACTCTCTCGTGGGGGGAAACTTACACATCGCACATCTTAATAAAGAGGAGGACGTCGGCATCTACCAGTGCATGGCATCGAACTCTTTCGGCACCATCGTGAGCAGAGAGGCCAGCCTTCATGTTGCATGTAAGTTTATTCGGGTCCTGATTTGCCAGTCGTTTCACTCAGTGGAGGTTGAATCTGAAGACTAAAATTCTGAAAATGAAAATGGAAATAAAGCTTTCGAGCCCATTCCTCATCTCTTCTTGGGGTTAGCCGCTCAAGGTTCTATCTCTGCCTCTGTATTCTACCCAAAAATTGCAGCTGAATCTGGCAATGAGGATTTGCTGTGAGCAATCTAGGTGCTATTTTCACAGTTAACAAGAGAACATGGAATTGAAAAAGGTAATTTAGCCGGTCCTGCTTGTTGATCCTATAACACTCTAGTGAGTATGGCATAAATATATTGTGAGTAGAAGTGCACTCCTCGGTAGAGTACTTTTATAAGAAAGCTGCAGTATACCGTGTGCAACTTTGGCATGGTTAGGTCTTTATTTGTCATACACCCATCTGAGTAAGCAAAAACAAAGCCTTTAATTCAGCAGTCGTCAACAGTTTATGTTCTTTTCTCTTTTATTGTTTCTCTATTTGTTGTGTTAAGGTCACTCAGTTCACTTCATTTGAGTTTAGTTCAGTCTATTCTGACTTAGAAAAGTAAAGGTTCATTGAACATCAGACACTGCGGTTCACTGAAAAGTACAATGCCCCAGTAGAGTTCTCTGGAAATTGTTTGTTGGCAGACCTAAGCTTCTTTAACAAAAACAACCAGCAACAAGAGACAGCAGGCTGATAATGTTGAAATTATTAATAGAAAACCCAAACGAATTGGCTATTTTTTCATGTCCTTTTATGATTCAATCCTTTGACCCCGATTAAAGCTCCAGCGCTAGCGTTTACTCTGCTAGGTGTTTCTAAACTTCTCACACTGCTGTGATGAAGACTGCAATTGGGTTGTGGGCCTTGACAGATCCCTTATAGCTGATGCTTTACAGTCTTTATCCATCACATTTTATAAGACCACAGTCTAAGGCATCTCTCGTGGCAAGGTGAACTTGAGTCCTCTACTCTTGATGGGCAGCCCATATCAAATGACAACCCTGATATCTGGGAACAGATGGTGCGGCTAGATTGAATTCTGATGTCTGTTTCTCTGCCACAGTAGACACAGTGATGATCCTTGGCGGGAGAGCACCAGAGATATTCATCTTGCGACTATTTGGCAATTCTTTGTGGCAAAGCAGCATTAAATCTTCAGCATATAGAGCAAATCTGTGTGCTGAGTTGCCAGTGGGCTGTTGATCATATTCACATTTCCTATCAATTTTTGGGGACAGACTTGAACTGTATGTCATTGTTATTGGTCTCATCCATCGCCCGGGCCTGACCTGAGACCTGCTGCTTTTGTCAACAGATGAGGACAAGCATCAGTGATGATGTGTCGTACATCTTATTTATTGCTCTTGGTTTAACTTAATTAAGTGTGCTGTGTGATTGAGTGGGTTTCAGGTCAAGGGAATCATTCACAGTGGAGCAGTCTGTTATGAAAGTCAGCATCATGTCATTTGTAACAGACTGTGACTCAGAATAGCTGAAAATGCTTTCTCAGAAATCAAGGGGATTGCACTCCTTCTTCTAATAACTTTAGGAGACAAAGACCAGGTAATGGCATGAATGGAGTGAAAATAAAGATAAACACTGCACACAGAGCTTTAAGGCACTGCTGCTGAAAACAAATTCAGAACAGCGACGGCAGAATTCTCATAATTGAATATTTTGCTCTCTTTAACAATGCAATCAGTCTTTGCTGTTGGTGAACAAGATTAAAGTCTTAGATTTGCACCATCTAATGGTTCTAATATCATCAAATTTGTATTTCATGGAAGTTTATTGCATATATAATAATTGAGCTGGCCTACATTTTTAATCCTTTGAAAGACGGATGATGTAACAGTTTCTGTTGCCATCTGGTATGGGCTTAAATCTCTAAAAGTAGAAAAGGGTCCTGATCCTGTTGACAATACACAGTTACACGTTTAAAAGGTTCGCTTGCCTGCTGAGAAGGCTGGAAGGAATAATTTAGTTGGTGATTGAGCCAGATTAAGTTTCTTAATCCCCCAGGGATGGTTTTTTTTTATGTAAGTGAAAGGATTTCCACTGATGCAAGATGCAACGTTATATAACAGATTGCAAGGCCTGCAAACGAGGTGTATTGAAGTGTATTGAATGTGTGTCCTGGAGACGGAACATGCTACTGCCTAGATTCTTTGCTGCTTATAGAGCCACAAGGGTAACACAGTGTTTAATGAAGGGTGAAATAGCTGTATTTATGACTGCAATCTAGGATGTATTTCTCTTATATCTCGGTGCCCGTGATTTCTTAGCAGATTCACGTCTGTAATTGCATGCGACATGATTTTTTTAATGCCTCCTTGATGGCGATAACCCTGACCGGAGTTGTCTGTAGGCTGTCCGTCAGGGCAATATCTTTTGAGTCTTTCGGGGAATTTCTTCAAGTTTTATCATAAAGTTTAATTTGTACTCAAGTATGAAGTTCCTAGATTTTGTGGCCAAAGCTCAAGGTCTCTGTGACCCCATTCTATCCTATTCTTAGGAGCACTTGCAGTGAATTTCATCACATCTGTGACAGATGTTTCCTTAAACTCGAGCATGAATTGATTAGAATGTGGTTCTCAGAGATCAAGGTGTCTGTCAATTTATTTAAGTATGTGTAGCTTCCCCGCTTGAAAAAGACTGATGCGTTTACCCGAAGGTCACCTTTCCCCGTGCTTATACGAACAAACAATCTCACACATACGATCACTAAGCCTAAATAGTGGAGCCACATGTAAATGGCAGCCCACCTGTGGCATAAAGGTAATGCTACGTAAGCTAGCGGCGCAGTGATTTTGAGCAGTCTTCTCAAACAGTCTTAGTTAACAATGACTTTTCTTACCGGCTATCTCCCTGGACTTTGCACCATTTCTGCACCATTCTGTGCAGCAATAACACAGTATCTTAGCAGTATAAAGCTTAGCAATTTATTGATGCTGTATAGCTCTCCTTTTTTATGGTCTGGGCACAAAGCAGACTTTCGCTTCCACCTGGCTTGCTTTCCTGTCTGACCTTAAAAAATAGCTGCCAAGAATGAATTTTCTAATTACTTTTTCACACAGACATGTAATTGAATATGTCAATGGAGTGAATAGCCTTAATAGTTCAATGTCACTGTGACATCAGACTGTTCTGCAAAAACAAAACTGTGACTATATTTTCATATTTATGAGGCAACTAGTTAAACTAATCACTACATGTTTTCCCTGCCGGTATAACTGGAAAGACATGGAACAGTTTCATACTTTCTCGCAGTCTTTTCTTTGTGCTGCCACTTTTCCAAAAAAAGTGAGGACTTGACATTTTACACAGCCTCACAGCTTTTCTGAGCTTCTAAGATTTCTGTGTCTTTCTTTTGTTTGCTCCTCTTATTTCCATCAGCTCTGTGGCTTGTTCACTGCTTTTGACAAGGGTGAAAATTAAGACTTTTTTCTTTTTTTTGCAGAAGAAAGGCCATGTGCACTTAACAGTTGTACTTGTCAAGAGACACCAGCAGTGAGAAATAGGCTCCTTTCATGTTTATCACTCCTTAAATGTCATGCATCACACGCTGTTAGGGTTTTACTCAATGATTCTTCTCTGAGAACAGAGATTGGAGGGGAGGCAAGAAAAGGCGCAGACTAAATGAGAGAAGATGACGGTTTCACAGTAATGGTCATCGCAGTTATTTATTTATTTGGTTTTCTCATTGCTAACTTGCAATTTATCTTCTGCAAGATAGTAGAACACTTATTATTTAGCAACTAGAATAAGCCATCTTTCTACAGTTGAAATCATGTTTTAGCCACTCTGTTTTTTTATTCTTCAACACAAAATCATACAGTATAAAACTATTTACTATAGTGTGAAGCTGTAATTACATAGCTTATTATTTATTGCATCAAAAACAGCTAAATGTTAATGGCAGTGCTGTAAGTAAATAAATGGGCTGAGAAATGGCAAAACGGTATAATATTTTTATAGCTCGACATCAAACTTATTACCTGGCTAGACTCATACATGGTAGTGATGCCAAACTCCATTAAATATACTAATCTGGAACTTTAACCAGGGAATCTTGATCCACCCTTTTTCCAAGAGTAACAAGATTTTAAAAAAACCCAGAGTCATCTTAGCAAGGCACATCATTATGTTATGCCTTTGCATCACACATACTGTTTTGTTAGCTAATAGGATTTTATCCTACCTTGGCATTTCATCTTAGTCTTCCAGCAGTTTGAAGATGCTCTTTCTTGTCAAAATGCAAAATGGGTGACACATTTGTTGTCAGCATCACATGTGACATTTGTTACTGCAATCCTAAATCCAAATAGTGTGAGGTGGTAGGTGCAATTTCTCTGACAATAAAAATTCTGTTTGCCTTTTGTCTAATGGCTGGGGAAAAATTGAGCCGCAGTTCTGACAGAGTAGTTTCACTTTTTAGTTTCTCTACAATTTCCTCTTGTTCATTACAATGGGTCACATTGAAAGAGTTAGCCCAAAAATGCAAATTCATATCCAATTTCATGGATCTGAAAACACTCCAAATAGCCTGAACCCTGCCATGGAGAAGCACAAGGAGGTGCAGTGTGATGGGCTTGATAAGATGATGCACGTGGTGCCGAACAGCTTGGGTTGTCAGGCATTGTTGGCTTTTAGTGTGTCTAGCTCATTTATGCCCCGCTATACACCAGAGGAATACTGATCAGGACAGACTCACTCCCAGTGTGAGTTGAGCACCTCTGTTTTTTTTCTAATGTATGAGCCCAGAAATTTTTGAAATATAGTATTATAAATAAGTAGTATGTATTTATATATCCACCTACAGCACAAACACATACTTGTTAAAAAGCATGACTATTTTTTTAACAATGTGAATGCGGTAAGTAGTTCTTTTTTTAGCGTCGTGCAGCCAGTAAATTAAATCACAGTTAGATTGACAAGAAAAGTGACACACTAATGCGTTTCGAACATTCCGCATCTTTTTTCAGACATAGAAATTTAAACTGCTTTACAAAGGAGAAAGATTTTTTGTACCTACATTTTATAGTGATCAGGGCATTACCATAAAATGTCATTTTTAATTTTCATCATCACTTTTACAGAATTTAGGGGAAAAAAGGTCCTAAAGGAACATTATTACTTGCTGTGCTCTAATAAAGCCCTACTACGAGGGAGAATAAAGATTTCAAAAAGTTGTATTATAGGAACTATAAGGAAAATGGCCCATTTTGTTTAAAAATCATTCCAAGTCCACAGGGTGTTATAATTTTTATAATTATAATAGTTCTTATCTTTAATAGTGTGTGATCCCTCACACTATTAACACCATCAAATCATTCAAAGTATTTGCAAATGAAGCTGCTGTGATACACTGTCCAGTCCAGCAGGTAGTGGCTCTGGCAGGGCATCCAACATCCATTAATTGTACCTTTATCCTCTGAATGGTTACCTGGAGCATATCCTAGGTGACAATGGATGAAAGGGAGGGTGAAGTCAATTGCACAGAGACAGACTCACACCTCTGGCCTAAATAGAGCCTAACCTACTGAGCATGTCTGGAAAAATCAACACCCAGAAACACAGGGTACGTGAGTACATGCAAACGGCGCACATAGAGCAGGTTTAAAAGCTCCTGCTGTGAGGCTGTGTGTGTGGTGTGAGGCTCACTATAATAATATAGGAAGTTGTGGTAGATGTAAAAGTTTTGCAGCTTGCTTTTCAGCTTGCTTTTCAGCTTTCTTTTCAGCTTGCTTTTCAGCTTGCTAGCGGTGTCGTCTTAAGAATGATAATCATCCCTAGGAGAACCATGGGTGTAAATCATAAAATCTGTTATATCTATCAGGATCCTTCTTTTGCTCGCGGTCAGTCATTCTTACACTGTGCCATGTTTTGGCTTACCAGAACACTTTGAAAACGTCTGCTGAAAAAAAAAAAAGCTAATGTCTTTCATGTCCTGTTCAGGATGGATTGCAATCACCTCCATTTAAAAAAATCACTACATCACCAAAATTTTAATTTTTCCAATACCTGCACTAAAAATAAAACTAATAACTCTTGTTTGCATGCCTACATGCTGAAACAAGATGAACTAACCTTGAGTCTCCTAAACAAATGCATTTGCTAATGCAACAGGCATGTTTTCATTCTGACATTAGCCATTATCTCATTGTATAGCCTTACAGAGATAAAAGCATGCCTGTGAAGTTGTCTTGTTCAGATTCTCACAGTAAATCTTAATATATTCAGTGAAGCTGATAAAATTAGATGAAACTTGTATTTTCGGATCAGCCAGAAAAGGTCATTTTTTCAGGCTTACCAGTTTTAGAGATACAATATCAGTGTTCTAAATTGCGATTGTCTTAAACCTTTAGTTTCTGTTCAGTGTGAAATAGATGATAGATGTGAAGAAAAAGAGATTCAGTGAAATTATATCTTATAGTTATTATTTTGTTATGGATTTTTACAGTGATTACTAGCATGAATAATTTTTTATATAATATTAAGTATGACAGTATGTACTGCCTAATAATATAATATAATATAATATAATATAATATAATATAATATAATATAATATAATATAATATAATATAATATTTCCCAGATTGCCTCAGCAGCTTCAGGATATATGTAGTAGTATTTATGTCTTGGAGGACCAGAAAGAACCCAAATGTTGTTGCATGTAATCGTTAACCATAGTTCATCCTGAGTTTTAGATGGCCACGAAGCATCCATTAAACCTGTCTGCTCCAAATGAAAAAAAAATGTTATGATCTGCTAATTAATTTGTGAAAGTCATACAGGAGATTTTCATAAAATCATTTGTGAACCGAAACAAAAGCTTTCAGTTGTGATAACGTTCTGCTGGATGCAATTTTTCCATTAGTCACAAGGTCTGAAAAGATCACGCTCTGCTTTTATTTTGCGAACGCTCTTCCTACTGTGCTCGCACACAGGAGGTGTCAGTTTTGCATTCTTTCTCCCCGTTTTTGAATTCAGTCTTGATTATGTCATTATATGGCAGCTGCGTATTTGGCTGCTACGCCTGCGATATCTCCAAGAGCCGCAGCAGGCAAGAAAAGGCAAAGTGTTCAAGGATTGCTGTCTCTATTTGCTTTCTCTCAGCAGGTTGTCAAGAAGTAATCGGCCTCCATACAAATGATGTTTCAGTCTTAGTCATTTAATTGTTGCTGGTCTGTGTGCAGTGGATGAAACACAGAAAGTGATAACAATACGCCGTTCCAATTAAATTCACTCATGTGTGACTTATACTTGAAGAATTGCTTTCTGCTCCAGTCAGAAGTGTTTAGGACTTTATAGCACCATGTCTGCATTTATGCAAAACTACCACCAGTATTTCACAGCAAGCATGCATATCATATAACACCGTTAAACTCAGGTCACTTGCCGTGCGCTAACTAGATATGAAATTATTGAGCAACCACATATATGAGTTGCAGTGCATTTCTTTCTTTTTTTTAAACACCCAGACTTGTTGTGTTTGTGTGCTTATGGCTTTCATGAAAAATGAAATGATTATTTTTGCTTTATTGCTTTTGTGTTGTGGTAAACAGACTTGGAGAATTTCAAGACTCAGAGAAGAAATCCAGTGAGGGTTCGTGAAGGTCAAGGAGTGGTCTTGCTCTGTGGCCCTCCCCCCCACTCTGGAGGTAGGATGGACTGCTCTCAATGGTTTTTTCCCATTTCATTTCATTTTCTTTAAATATCCTTTAATATCTTCCTTACGTAAATCTGGCTGTTTTCTTTTTTTTACTTAAAATGTAGAAATACTGTGGTATCACCTCTCTGATTCCTTATCTTTTACTTTACTTGGACAAAGTGGAAGTCGTGTTTGCGTTCTCCAGCTCAAATCCCCTGTTAGTTTGTCTGTGTTGTTAAAGTCAGCGAAGTGAGTTATTTTTACTTTGGGACACTCTGGTCTGTCAGCCTGATTTTCAGTGGGGGCGAGGAAAATCTTTGGCATGCAGAATGGAGAGGTTGACTGTGGCTGGGGTCCCGCCAGGCTGAGTAATTGAGCCTCTCTCTGAAGATACCTTACTGGCTTCACATCATCTGCTTTCATCTATGACATTATCAATGCGAGCTAGCATCCAGTGCTATTAACTCCTACACACCGGTCTTAAGATTGACTTTTTGCCAGTAAGGCTGAATGTAATTATCCACTGTGTGGATGTAATGTTAGTGCACATGACAGAGGGTTTTACTGTAAATATAACGATAAAGCTGGGTAATTCTTGACTCATCATTTTCTCCTCCAACATTTCTTAACTTAACTCTGCCAAAATCCAACCAAACAGTTTTTATGAACCAAGTTCACGTGACATCTGAAAAAACACTGTGGCTTGCAACTCAAAAAGCACAAGTTTGAGCTGAATGACCAAATGCTTTTCCCTGCGAAATGGGGCAGTATTTGTCCCGCTGCAAGAGTGAGTCAAAGCATCTGCTTGCATATTTTTCTAAAGCTTCAATGATTTGAACTTCACAGGTTAGTTAAAATTTAAATTGTGAAACAGAGGAGAGGTTTCAGGCTAAACTTCGCAATACACATTAAGTCAGCTGATCAAGTTGTTTCACTAATAATTCATTAACTATGTGGCAGTTGTCTGGCTTGAAATGACAACCGTAATCTCCACATTTCAACTTTTTTCTCAAAGTAGTATTTCAACTTTAATCTCGAAATTTCAACTCAATTCTCTTCTATTCTCTATTTCTCTTAATGTGGCCCTTAAATGCTGTCGCACAAGTACGCCAAGTTTTACATCCAAATGAAGTTGCAAGTCCTTAATTTTGGGACTGGAATGAAAGATGTTGTTAAAGTGTTGGTTTTTAGAAGATAATCCATGTTTATGCTACTGGAGTGTTAAACCTGCAAAACATTCATTTGCAAACGGAAGAGAAGGCCTTTATTTGTTGTGCTATGTTTTGTGTTTGAAATGAGATGTCTCACCTTGTCGTAACAAGAGAAGTTAAAATAATGAGCCATATGCACACAACTGGCAGACTTGAAATGTAATAGCTCTTTTACAGACAAGTACTCTGGTGTAAGGTGTCCACAAGCCAAAATACACATTCTGAACAGCAGCATTGTCTGGAGTGTTGGGCTGTAATAGCAGTGTCATGACGGTGTCCAAAATATTTTGGAAAAATCTGGTCACAGAAATCTTAATCCAATAGTTTATGCATTATGTAGAAGACAGCAGCACTTGTTTAATCAGGAAGATATGCATATTTGTCTCGAGTCTCAGCTACAGCACCATCTGTAGTAAAATCACCTGCCTAACGTCTCATTGTGAGTGCTTTGACTACCTTTTGGGGGCAGTCTTCTCTTTGGGTAAGAGGACAGAAATGAGGTTTTAATTAATCCTGACTGACTTCTCCTTGTACACAGTCACCCACCCAGACATATATTAATTTACTTTAAAAAGTATTGATATGAGTCACATACAGAAGTATGGACTTCAAGCTTTAATACTTTAATACAAAAATACTTGCATTAGCTATTCAGGAATTACAGTCATTTTTTTTATTCAGACCACATTCTCACAAGTTCAAATTTAATTGGACTATTGCCTGACAAGCAATTTCATGGCCAGGTGAGGTCTGGTCCCTTTCACTGGTATTTCATGACAAATGAGCAGATTCAAAGTATCAAATTTGTATTTTATAACTTTTCACTGTAATTTTAAATATGAGACCTAAAGAGGTGACAGAACAAGCGAGGGAGGCCATTATTTGGCTTTAAAGAAAGAAACCTACAAGATAGGAAGATAACACTTTGGGAGTAATTAAATCAACAGAATGTGTTACCTTCTTAAAAATAATGAGCAAACCGACCAGCTCAATAACATCTAATAGCCTGAGGTACCACAGAATAGGAAGTCCAGATTAGTATTAAATAAATTCAAGCATTATAAAAAAATCCTTAGATATATATCAAATTATGTTAGTAGTCCAGTTATAGGGATCTGAAATACAATACAATAAAAAAAACTAAAAAAAACAGTTGAATTAATTCTGAAAATCTGCTGCTGTATTTTAAATCCACTGTGGTGATGCAAAAGTTGTCTTTGTCCAACAAATTATGGAGCTAAATTTAAGTCATCTTTAGTTAGTATAGGCTGTACAGTTGAATTAGTACTGCAGATGCCAGTATGGGTAGCCATACTTTTTATGTTACAGTGTCACATTAGAGTTACAAACTAAGGGCCCATTACAGATTTAAACTTTTGATCTTGACATATTGTTCCCACATTTATAAACCGTAAGAATAATTAAGTAGTGTTACTCCACTCGCATTTTAAACCATACAATAATCATAATACATAATCCAGCTTTATTTACATTAACAGCAGCTGAGAGTTTCACTCTTGCAATATGTGAGATATGTGAGAAACCTTACAATATGTGCACCTTTTATAAGCTTTTGGAACTTGTTAATTTTTCTTTGCATGTGTAGAGTGTTACTCTTTTAGTTTCACAGCTTTTGTGAAAAAAAAAAAAATATATATATATATTATGCC
Organism: Etia nguti; assembly: GCA_015106755.1. NCBI lineage: Eukaryota > Metazoa > Chordata > Actinopteri > Cichliformes > Cichlidae > Etia > Etia nguti. Next base: position 40,801 of record VUQG01045027.1, on the reverse strand, counting down.
TTATTTTTATTACGAGTGAAGAAATACATTGTTTTTACTTTTAACTAACAGATGGTTAAATCAGCAGGGGTTTCTGTACTTACTCATCTTTTGTGACTCCGCTCCCATTTATCACCAGGGTACCATTTCATTTAAATTAGAATCCAAAATGTAACATCTCTGATTATAAACTCCTCTTCGTGACATTCAGAAGGTTCTCTAGTCCTCTGATGTTTCACTTTGTTCAAGAACTCCAGCTGCTTTGTTGTGACTGTGATCTTGGATCTTGTGACAACATCATTTTTCATAGATGTTTGCTAAGACGAGTGCCAGCATGTTTGGCTAAAAAAAATTACTAAATCATTGGAGATATGTTATCTGGGTTTTGATGTTTTTGGGGGGGGGTGTTTGCCTTCAGGCAACTGTAAATAGATTTATTCTGTGATTCTATTCAATAATTCATGTTGATATTGTATGTCAATTTTTCCCTCATGTAATCTTTTTTAGATAAACTCCACAGGCCTTTCTTACTCTTTCCTACGTGACGCCCATCATTTGGGACTGGAGTCCTGGAGGGATTGTTGTCAGTGTGTTACACTGTACCAGGCCTATATCTGTCACATCCAGTCTCATACAGAGTCTTTACCTACTTTTAAAAAGGAATGATAAGTAGATGCACAGCAAGCTAAATGCAGTCTATCTATCTATCTATCTATCTATCTATCTATCTATCTATCTATCTATCTATCTATCTATCTATCTATCTATCTATCTATCTATCTATCTATCTATCTATCTATCTATCTATACCTTTGCATGGGCCCCAGCCATACAGGCCTAGGAATCGGCTGATGATGATCTGGCAACCACCAGTCACGAGAGGAGATGCGTATTCCCCAAGGGGTTGGTGACCAGTTGCTGGAGGCTGATGGCAGTGGCCAGGTGAAATAGGTTGCAAAAAGTGGCTAAACAGAAGTACAAGATGGAGCACCACTACATGAAAAACTCGTTTGCCTCGCCATACTGCAAAATGTAGTTGAATGATAATTGTGGCAAACAAGAGAAACTACTTTCTGGTGCACCCTCCGAGAGCCTCAGTCTATAAATGGCATGGATAAATAACAAAGCAACATAGCTCACAAAATAATTAGCAGTCACTAAGTGAGAGATAGTAAGGCTTTTATGTACAACAGTTAACAAGCCAAGTACTGGGATATACTAACCACTAATGCATTAAAACAACACATAACATGAGGCTTTCAGGCAAGCTGCCCACTCTAAATCACAACTACCCTGAATAGTGTGGTGTGGGCTATCATTTAATGAAGTGAGTGACAACATGGAGCAAGCCTGAGTACTGGGGCAGCAGTCCATTCAGTCTGGGTGGAAGGTTGGATGAAGGAAGGAGTAGGCAGGACGATTGGCTGAATAGGAACCAAGTGGAGACACCAATTCAGCACACTCACTATTTTTCTTACCAAACAAAACAGGCTTTATTAGAATAATTGGTAAAGAAGTGCACAAACCCAAGGCTGCACCAACTAAAGTAATTATTGTGGTTTTATAAACATGTCAAATGGATCCACACATTTTTTATGGCAACGTTTATTTTGCGTATTTATTAATTCCCCAACAACTAACTGCCACAAAGTACCTGGATAAAAACCATTAAACATTTCTTGAAAATTTCTATTTTGAATATAATAATACTCCAAAATAATGTTGAAGTAACTCGTAACTCTTGCTAGAACAGGAATCTTTCAAGTAAACAGAAATACATTTTTTGGTTTCCTGATATATTTCTAAACTGCTGCTGAATAAAATAAACAGAACCAAATAGAATCCGGGACATGTCTTGTGATAATGTGAAACAAAGGTATCTCCAAAAAAATCCAATTTTCATTTTAAGTGCTCTCAGACTGTCACAACATAATTTTACTTGGTTGAGTCGTGTTATTGCTATCCTTGGTCAAATTCATTTCAGCTGGGCCAGTTTGTTTCCCTGCTGTTTTCTTTGCATTTGTCCAAACCAGTAATGTACAGATAGACTCCTTCCATATTCTTGTGATGGATGATAGCCGTTATTTGGAGGCCTTGCCCAGTGCCTGTTATGCTCAGTTTTTTGGCAACGTTTTGTCAAATTCAGCTGTCATCATGGATTATAGCGATTGACGGAGATGTTAAGATGTGTTATAGGATGAATCACCTTCAGTTTTATGGCATATCCGCTGAAAGGGTAGCTTACAGTATGCATGAATGCTTACACATTCATACATATCCACACACGCCCACACATTCCCGTGTTGGTTCGGCTGCTCACTTTTCACTGCATGGCTATATTGTACCTGATCTAGCTGTTCAAATTTGATTAGGTTCACTGGAGAAATTTGGTTTGATCTTGTCAAATATATTAAAAGAAAAGAGATTATAAAGAATAAAAGAAACAAAAACTTGAAAATTGGTAAGGTTTGAAAAATGAATATGCAAAGACATATAATGGGATGCTCTATGGTTCTGTGGCTGTATTGTTTTTCATCTGATACAGAAAATCCTGACTGGCATTTAAATAGACTGCCATAGTGTTGGAAAGTAAGGCATGTTCTCATAAAGGGTGACAGGACATAATTCACGATCAGCAAAAAATGCGGTCTTGGACACGGATCTGCCTCATCTCTCCTGTAAAGGATTTCAGTGCCCCATGCATGATTCAGGAAGCCATTATTTCACTTTAACGACGCCTCGAAACCCTCCAGACCACAGCAGGAAGTAGTGTGGTGCAGCCAGGATGCTCTAAAGCTGTAAGACCGTTTTGATGCACGTTTCGAAATGATCGAAATATTGTCAAGTGTCCAAGAGGAGCTCCGACATAATTCTTTCCCTGTGCTGTACTGTATTAGCATTAGACGTCACTCTGTATCATCTTTTGCTTTGAGACAGGTTGAATGGCTGTTCTGGTTAGTCCAGGACCTAATGCATCTGACCTCGTTTCACTAATGGAAACGGGCCTTTCAGATTTACTCAAGGCTGAAATCACTTGTTTTCTCAACCCAGTGCATCTCGTCCAAAACAGAGGGTGCTTGCTGGCTAGTAACAGCCTACATTGCTTGCAGGGATTTTTCCCATGTGCATGACCTAAGCCATTTCAGTGAGCTTTTGTATTATGAATACAGAGAGGAAGCCATGGTTGATGGTTGTTTCTGTTGAGGTAACAGACTTGTGAGAGTAAACTTTGACACAAAGTTGAGCATGTACTTTTCTTTGATATAATACACACTTGTGCAAAAACCCACTCTTGATTCAGTATGTCCTTGGCCTGTCATGTTCCATTTCTCTTTCCTCTTCTCAGATCATTAAGGGGGAATTGATGCTGCCTGTTCATTATACAAGGGCTAAATGGAAACAAAATGAAAATCTGCCACTCACTGTCAGTCATGATTGCATTATTCCATTACTGCCCATCCATAGTAGGCTCTTAAGTCAAATCATAAGATACAACCAATGGTTCTTTACAATTCCTATTTCCTGCTTCCTTTTCTCACCATAAATCTTTAACTAACCAATTAGTAATCTCTTATTTGCTGTTCACTGTGTCACGCTTTGCATCTACAGAGGATATTGTTTCAAAAACAGACATTAAATATACATGGAAATGCCTGGATGAGAGCTGGCATGTATTATTTATGAGAGAGGAGGATATCTCAATGATTCCCTTTGCGATTTGAATGGATGGAGCTAGAATTTATGTTTGGTAAGTCAAAGAGGCTAGGAGATGGCTTAAAAGTGAAGTGCTATGGCTATAATTAAATGATTAGTTCAGTGTTATGGGAAATATACCTCTTTGCTTTCTGGCCAAGAGTTACGAGAGAAGAACAATCCCACTCTTAAATATAAGCGTACGGTCAGAAGGTTGTTAGCTTAGCTATGCTAAATAATTTAAAATACAAGTTCAATTCAATTTTATTCAGTTCAATTTTATTTTATTTATATAGCACCAAATTACAACAGCAGTTGCCTCAATTGTAAGGTAAAGACCCTATAATAATAGAGAGAAACCCCAACAATCAAACAACCTCCTCTGAGCAAGCACTTGGCGACAGTGGGAAGGAAAAACTCCCTTTTAACAGGAAGAAACCTACAGCAGAACCAGTGGGGGGCAGTACTTGTTTTTGTCAAAAAATATGCACCTGTCTATATTTTTGTTATTCACTAATTACTGAATATTTCATGTATATTATCTTTTAAAACATGAGGTGAAATGTATGGTGGTAACAAATTCCACGTACATTATATAGCACTGTTAACACAAGCAAAATAGTATGCTCAAAAGGAAAAGTCGAAGCAGAAGCCAAACAGAGGCCAAAAAAGGAAGGTGCTTACACACATGACTTTACATATTGTAAAAATTATTTCTCATACTGGAGTTCTGGGCATCACTGACACATTCTTGGAGAGAAAGGTGTGATTGAAATATGTGGTCCAAGTTTCAATCTGCAGTTGTGTTGATCACAAGGTCAGGCTGTCCTTTACTCCTCCAATGCATATAAAAATCTGCTCTGTGCTTGGTAAAAAGGGAAAATCCTCACATGCTCATTATACAGGAAGTTGTCTCAGATTTCAGGACCTAAAAACACAAAATCTTGGCATATGAAAATATTCTTAAATACAAAAACTCACTCACAGGGTCACAGGAAAGAGGCTGGCTTAATTACAGGGACTATAAAACAGACTAAGTTAGCGTAAACATTTCTAGAAAGGTGTTAGTTAGGAATGTTCTCAGAGGTACGCTGACCAAAGAAGTGACAGATACTACTTTAAAAGTGCCTACACACAGTATGAAAACAGAGGCTCATTTTTCCATGAGTCTGTATAAAGTGCTGAAAGTTGTTTTATGTCTTTGCTTATGTTTATTTACCTGTATATTAATAGAAATTGGCTCAGCTTTCATCAGTTTCTGTGATGATTGTTTTTGCTGGTTTTCCAACTGCTTAAAAAACTCTTAAGCTTAAAACTCTTGAAATTCTTCCCTTCTTGTCATGGTACTGGGTTTGCGACCCAGTGTTTTTGTGTGTTTTAGTTATATTCTTCGATTATTGTTATTCATCGGTTTTTGGTTCCGCTTGTCATATATTTAGTCCTAGGATTTTGGTTTCTGTTATTTTGCCTTTCTCATGTTCCTCGTCGTGTCATGTCTTGTCTCCTTGTTCCCTCTGTCTCCCCAGTCAGTCAGGTCTCTATGTTCAGTGTCAAGTCTGTGTCTCTGTACCTGTTGTGTACTTCCTGTTTTATTTTGATAGTCCCTGTCCTGTGTGCAGTGTGTCTGGTTTTGTTGCCACTTGTCTCCTTAGCTCTGATTTCTCCCAGCTGTGTTTCCCTCCTGTCTCCCATTCCCTGATTGCTCCAGTGTGTATTTTAGCCCTGTGTTTTCCTTGCTCTGTGTCGCGTCGTACCTTCTCATGTGTGTAGGTCTCGCCGCATTCCATGTTTTATAGTTTCCTTGAGTTTTAGTTCAAGTTTCCCAGTGCTTTTCCTAGTTTTCAAGTTGAGGATTTTAGTTTGTTTTTTGTGCTTATGTTTTGGACATTTTTCCCAGCAATAAAGCTGCCGCCTTGAGTTCACCTTTTTTGTCTGAGTCCTGCATTTGGGTCCACCTCCTGCCTGCCACAGTCGCACATGACAGTTCTCCAGGCAGTTTTTCACCTTAATAACTCTCTAAGGGCTAAGATGCCATTATCTTTACCTGGATCTCATAGCTACGTACAGATATTCTTTGAAAAAGTCATAATTTTAGGATTTTTCTTTGAATTTTAACACTTAGAGCAGCTCATTAATTGAAGATGCTCTCAGAATAGGGCGCTACAGGTTGCAGCTGGCGAGACGTCAGGCCAGTTTTGTGTGACTAGGAGTTAAAGTAGAGAATGCAGGTGACCAGGGGAGTATGAATAAAATAACCAAAGCTGTTACACACATTGTCAAGATCATGATCTCTGTATCACTTTGTGATCTGCAAGCTTAGCAGTAATATGTCAAAGCCCACACATCCTCTTGACCCCTAAAGAGCAGAAGTGAAGAATACTGAGTCAGTAGATGAGTGTCCGACTCACATCTCAATTATTCCCTGTACTGTAGTGCAGAGTCATCACTTAGACAAGTTTTTACCAACAGCCAAGATTGCTTTTGGGACAGGGATGCAATATGGTCCAGAGCAATCTATCCTAGTGTCAATATGTCAAAACACCATCATTCCTTTTTATAATGTTGCTGATTGTTAGTGCAAAGCCTCTCTGACTGCACTCCATTTGGTTGATAGTACTGGGAGTCTTTCCCAGAAGCTTGTTATCATGGATGATGAATAGTAGACGAGGTGGTACAATACCAAATAACCAAATCTGCAATACATTGGTTTTATTGGGCGTTGAACTGTTTTTTTCATGCAGGAGGTGCAGCTTAAAGTTTGATTTAGGGCCTTCCGCAGCTACATAACAACCACAAGGGGAGATGCTTTTTTTTCTGTGTACATCCACTGTTGCTTAAATGAATTCTTATTGGATTAGAAATCCCAGAAAGAAAAGGTAAGTCAAATAAAGAACAGGAAATAAAAATTAAACAGCATACGTAAAATTAAGGATCGTCCAGTTACAGCTGAATTTTACTTTAAGCTGGATTTAAATCAGGAAAACTCACTTATTATGTGTCATTATAGATTCCTGTGATAGAAATTTCTAACTCTCTGAATAGCAAATTATTCATACTCACAGCATCATGACTTCAGATTAGTAGACATATGAAACTTTTACCATATTGAGGACATTTATCCAACAGTGAGTAAGAGTAATTGCACTTCAATTATAAATTGTGTTTTTAATCAAGGAAGGCTGGTGCTCAGTCCAATCCACTAATTGCTTTATCCCTGAAGGCATCCACTTACCCTCTGAAGTGACGAGGCTGCTGATGAAGCACACATTATCTGTATATGGGTGTAGGCGATGCTCGAACACAGCATGTGTTTTTCATCTGCTGCTTTTTGATTGTGTTCACAGAACTCAGCTTCACATGGATCTTCAATGAGTACCCCTCGTTTGTCATCCAGGACACGCGACGATTTGTGTCCCAGAAGACGGGCAATCTCTACATCGCGAAAGTGGAACCCTCTGATGTGGGGAACTACACCTGTGTGGTCACCAACACGGTCACCAAAAGCAGCGTTCAAGGTCCACCAACACCTCTGGTCCTGCGCATTGATGGTATGAAAGAAGCTATTAAGCTACTAAAAATACACAGAGTATAAAATAGCAACAGTGTTTTGTTACATCTAAAATTGAGACAGGGCTTCTTTTTTTTTTAATTATAGCGATGACTTTTATTAAAACTTGGCAATTTTCACACCCAAGTCTGAGAGTGTTTTCAGAGTGTTTTGATATGCTCTAATCTGATTGTTGAAAAGATGGAAACACTACTGTCAAAGTCAGATTAATTTATTTTTGTACATTCCAGGCACAGGGATCTCTTTGCACTGTGCATTTCATGATGTTATTTTAGAAAGTGGTAAATTGATCTTTTTTTAAAGTAGTTTTAAAGTTAATCTAGAATGCCTGCACATCTGAAAACTGACCTTTCAAGAACAAGACTCTTTATTGTCATTACATAATATTTTCTTCCCATGGTGCATAAAAACTCAAGTAGCACAAATATAAATATAGAGTGCAATATACAAATATGATATACTGACATGCAATAAAAAGTGTGTGATACCATTACGGAATAGGTAAAGTAATTCTGTCACTGTTTAAGGTACATATACTTTTCTCAGCTTGACTGATTTGCATGTTATTATCACATAGAAATTAATGTCATTGTTTTGGGATTAAGAGGTGATGGCAGGAAGAGTAAGAGGTGTTTACAGTGAATAAGCAGAAGGAGGTCAGCCCAGCTACATGACAATATATACACTGTCCTGGGGGTACTCGTTTTTGTCTCTATATTAAACTTTTTTTAACGTATTGTACAAACAGTATTCATTTTATTTATTTCATTTTCTTTTACAGAACACGTTTTTGTGTATAATTATACATATTATATGTGCAACTGTACTTGTTTTGGATGAAAAACAAATGAATGTAATCATTTCTATCATTTATGACTTTGACTTGACTCACTAAGTTAAACTTTGTCATTGTGCATTTATAGAAAAGAATTGAAATTTAAATCAATCCACAAATGCAGTATAAAACATCTCCCAGAGTGAGATGTATAAGTTCTTAGAGCCCATATACAGCATCATCACATAGTGATCTAAAGTATGTTTTGATTTTCTTTCATTGTGACCTTTTCAGTCCTTAAGCTGGAAGAATCCCCCTCATATATGTGAGGCATCTCTCCCTTTTTTCTCTCTGTAACTGCAGGTGTGATGGGCGAATATGAGCCAAAGATTGAAGTGCAGTTTCCTGAAGTTGTCCCTGTTGCTAAGAGCTCCACTGTCAAACTGGAATGTTTTGCACTTGGAAAGTACGTCCCGCTGTGAATTGTTACGCCACTTTCATAACTACACACTGAGCTGTTTGCTTTACCATTGTAAGCTGCATGGTAAGAGCAAAAGAATGCTCTTACCGCAAACGACTTCTTGTCTCACAGACTGTAAAGAAAAGAAACACTCACAACTTCATGTTTCACATTATTTCAACTTTTAAAATTGTTATTCATTATTCTTTCTCATATATTAGGCGAAGGCAAATCTCAATAATATACCAAAATACTGACTGGCCATCATTTGCTGATATTCGTCTTTTTGACTACCAGCATAAGAGCAAAAAAGATGATGATCAACAATGGCAGTAGCCACTGTTTATTGCTTTTTAACAGTTTTGCAGCCCTAATTTTTGAAAGTCGCTTTCAAAGAAATTTGTGAAAATGCATAAATTTGTATAATTGAAATTGTGCAAATTCAATAATTGTAGAAAGATGAAAGGCTGAAAGATTTTTAAATTCTACACGTAATGTTTGTACAAGTCTTCCTCATTTTTCCATCACAAAAAGGTGGCTCTATATCCACACAAGTCAAATAAACAATCAACAACCAATGAATATATTAGCATGAGCTGTCACCGGTTTATTATGTTAAAGACCAGTGTTGATATATGTTGTTTTTTGCGTGTGTGTGTGTGTGTATTTTTGTGGTTTTAGCCCTGTGCCAACAATCAACTGGAAAAAAGTGGATGGAGCTTCCTTTACTAGGAAGGTGGACATAAATAAAGCCAGCGGAGTTTTAGAAATCCCTTACTTCCAGCAGGAGGATGCTGGGATGTACGAATGTGTGGCAGAGAACAGCAGAGGAAAAAACTCGGTGAAAGGAAAGCTGTCTTATTACGGTGAGCAGGAGCGCGGTTTGCCTGTGTTTGATCTTAAACTTACCTTACTTTACACCTCTTGGAGATTAAAAAAAATATCTCATGCCTTCAACCTGTCAGTCTTCTTCCTCATATGTCATGTAGATTCAGAGACTTTTACCAAATCCTTTACCCACTGATTCATAACCTTATTTAAACCTCTTCAGAGGTTCACTGCTCTGAAAAATGATTGAAAATCTTCCAAATAGGAGTGCGCCATTGGTGTGGCGTGTAACAGAAAGTTTTATATGTTGTCATGCAATCTGTGGTTTTTATTAGAGTCTGTATATAACTGCATCACATAGTGGAATGTGGTAGTAAATTAACCTATTACCAGTAGTACAGTTCAGACAAGCTCTTTATTGTGCCAGCAGGTAAGAGGGGGCACACAGATTTATACCACCTTTCAGGGAGACGTGATTTTTCCTTCACCACACTGGACTTATGCTCCATATTCTGAAGAAGCTTTTAACAGTCCTTGATGAAGTATTTTTATGGTTTTTCTCTCCATTATTTTGCAGTTTATGCATTGATGATATCTGCCCACGAGGCCCAATAGGGATGTGCTTGAGTGAAATCATCAAATCGAGATTTTTCTTTCCTGTGAAGGAGGATGTCTTTGATATGATAATAGGGTTTTTTTTTTGCAGCAGCTGTGGGTTAGATGAAATGCTCACAGTACCTGTAGGTAGGCTGAGGACTGAATATGCATTACTCTAAGCAGTAGCATGGTTGACAATGCTTAAAATAAGTAAAATGATGGAGTGTTATGGTCATGTTCTAAACAAGGTAGTCATTTTTCAGCAACTTACAGCTAGAGCACCGGCCTCTATGCCTCATCTCAGCTACAGTTGTGGGGAAGTCGTGTTTCTCTTTGTAAGATTTAAGTCGTGTCTCATCTCAAAGCCCCACAGATTGACCGGCTGCCAGGTGATAAAAATCAGTAATCTCATTTTAAAGTCCCATAGACAGGAGCTTGTGGGACATCCATCAACTCTGCAGAAGAATAGAAGAATCAATACGGGGATGTGGAGCTAGTGACAACCAAACAGGACGAGCACAGCAACAATAAGGGTCGGCCTCTCTCCTTTCATTCGCCGCTTAATTGTCCTTCTGCAGTTCCAGGGGGTTTTAAGTAATCAGATCATGGTTTACTGCATTTAAATGGGCTCAGTCACAATCAGATTGACTTTGTGTAGAAGTCACTTGCATTACTTCTTCCATTCCATTATGTTATGTCAGACAACCTCATTTGTAATGTTGTTAACAGGGTGTCATGCAGTCGTGTTTCTATAGTCACACATTTTCAGTACTTTGCGTATTTACTATACTAAATGCACTTCCCTCTATGAAAAGAACATTAAAATAACCATTTGATAACAAAATATTATCTGATCTCTGCTGAACAGGAAATGCATCCATAGCTACTCGTATTACTTTATAAAGAGTAGTTTTCACAGACACAGTAGTCCATAAAAACAGCCATCCTTTCTTCCATGTAAAGATTTGTTGATTTAGTCGTGTTTTTTCTTTGTCTTTTATGTTATTAAACAGCAGCATTTTTTATATGACAGTAACCCCACCCCTATTCTAAGCTCCATAAAATGCGGTACAACTAATTTATATTGATTGTCTTATTAAATAATCACATTTTGATCTGAAATTACACTATTTAAATGTTTAAATGGAAAGTGATTGGCTGAAGTTGCTGTGCGTGGGTGAGGAGCTCCTTTGCAAACGAAACTCCTTGGCTCTGAATGTGCCATGGGTACTAAAGCTTTACGAAATTATTATTATTGCATTATTAAAGTAGCACACCTGATCAAGCTAACTGCCTGACTGACTCTCATTGACCCTGGCAGGGCGTCGTGCATTTGCGTGGGTGCTTCCTGAGGTCCAGAAATCTTATAAAAGGTGCTGGCCATTTGTGCGGCAGGAAAACCACCATTATGTCTTTAAATTGACATGACAAGTGTCAAAAAGTCACTTGCCTGTGTTACAAACTGCACTGTGGAAAACAAAGAAGCAGTGATCCATTGTTAGTCTCAATGGACCCGCTTCTTTTTTAAACTTCTAAATTTTACAGTGGATGGTCTCAGCTATTCACTATTGATTTTTCTCTGTGCTAACCTTATAAAGCGTTACTTATTTATATATTTTCCATGTTGAGGTCAGCTTCAAGTTAATTAGGAGTACATTTATGATTTGTGCCCTTGAATGCTTTTTAAAGAAGCAATTGCCGTGCTTGGCTAATTCATTGATTTTTTTTTTTTTTCAAATTCCGCTGCTTGAGGTAATACTAAGGCATTTGTTTAGATATAAAGTGTTAATTTTAATATATATATATATGTATGTGTGTATTTTGACTTTCTAGCTGCACCTCACTTTACTGAAAAGCCTCAGGATGTACAAAAAACCATTGATGAAACCCTGGTGTGGGAATGCAAGGCCAGTGGCAAACCAAAACCCTCGTACCGCTGGATGAAGAATGGAGAGCCTCTGGACCCCATGGAGGTAAAATGAATTTCTTCCTAAACTGAGATTTCTTACATTGCTGCAAAGACAGAGAAAAAAAAAGGTCAATTCCCTCCTCCGTGCAGCACTGGTCCCCCCAAAAAAGCACAACAAAAACGGAAAGAAACAAATTAAAAATAAATTAAAATAATACAAAACGGGAAAAAAAGCAAAGAAAATGATCTTACCTTTGATCACAAAATCAGTCTGAAACAAAGAAGCATCACCTTTTCAGACTGAATTGCCAAATTTACTTTGGCTGAATTGTCAAACACTGAAGATTCTTTGAAACAAGATAATCAAATAATAACTCTATTTTCAAGCCAGAAAATCAGTTTGAAATTGTGGTTGTGCAAATCACTTGCTGGCCATACTCCTCTGCTGTTTCAGGTGGTTGGTTGTAAGACTTTGCAACATAGCAGGAAAAAACAGAACAGTTTAAGTACCCTGCTTTTTTATTTTTTCATCTACACATTTTAGCCACACACACAAACACGTACTGAGTGCTTACTTTCTTCCTTAGATTAAGATCCATAAAAGATGGACTTAATTACCAGCATAAAAAAACATACTAATTTGTCCTCTCCACCTCTAATCAATACCAAGTACTACGAAGGTGTGCTTTGAAAACAAGCACATTAAGACTACCTAAAGACCGAAGTATATAGGCTGGTAGTTGAATGGTATTGTTATTGTTAGCAGCATAGCATTATTTTTTTTCCGTCAACAGCCCTTAACCAGTTCAGTGGGTGGAGATGAGCGTAATTTAATGTGTAAGATGAAAGATGATAAGATCACAGCAGATTCCTGCAGTAACACGCAGTGCATCTTGGTTAAAGGATGCACTGCGTGCTACTGCACTGTTTTGCTGGGATTCACTTTGCTTCGAAGCAAATAATGCTTCCAACTCATAGGCTTGTACTTGGCAAGAACATGTCAATTTGAAATGCCTCTATTTGCTTGGGACTAAATTTGGCATCAAAAGTGTGTGTGTATGTGCCGGGGGTGGGTGTTTGTATGTGTTTTGCAAAGGAGCCAAAGTGATGCCATTTTCTGCCTGTCATCAACTGGGGACTTTGTCGACAATTTAGCGCTCAATCTCACTCTTATCTGCAACTCTCAATTTTATCATTAAGTCTCTCCTCTCTGGGGAGGGTGAGAAATGCCTTATCATCCAAAGTGCATTTCACATTTAGGCAATTTGCCTTGTTTTGTGTTATTGTGCTGCTGGAGTGAGTGTGCTTTCTGCCTAAAAAGACCAGCTCTAGAGAATCACAGTCGCTGATTGTGTCAGAATTTGCGCTGGGTGTAATGGGCTCAAAACTGGACAGTTCCTATTTTGTTGGACATGTCTTTAAAAGGGGGGGGCTGGTGGGGTTTTGTTGTCTGGAACTGAGATAGGTACCCCAAATATGTGGCACTTTAATTTGAGGGCTTATTGTCAACACACAAGCAACAAGGAAGATTACATTTTTGCCGTTATGACACAAAAGTATTAATCTGCAAAGCCCGAATGCGGAGCAACTCAAGTCTGAATCTGTAAAAATAGGCAATATTGTTTTAAACATTTAATCTCTGAGCCATTTCAAGTTTTATTTAATTTGAAGACCCACACATGCTTAACCACAGGAAGCCCTTATCATTCCACATGTGCATTTGCAGTATTGATTAGTAAATAACACTGTAAAACTTCCTTTGGCAGGTAGCCAAGGTAACATATTCTCTGTACATGTGGCTATATTAATGAGGTGGGGTGTTACCATTTTCAAAATGCCACCATCAACTGCGGCAACAGTAAATCAATTTCCAAACCCAAAGGTCAGCAGTGTAGAAGGAGAGGGAGCAGGAGGGGAAGGCCAAGGGGGCCATTTGTTATTCCTCATTAGAATGGATCAGTTCTCTCTCCCTCCTCTCTGTCTCAGCATCCTCGGCGCTTTCTTTCTCTTTCTTAACCTATCTTTCAAGCTTTTTCCTCTCTCTCCACCTCATTTTCCGTCTGTTCCAAGGGAATTAAATGGCGCAGAGGAGAGCTGTCACTTCAAAATGTCACCCCGGCAAAACAAGGACCCACTCATGCTTGTATTTTTTTCACTACGCCACCAGCTCCCCCTTTTAGTTACATACGCGAGAGATGGTTTCTCTGCCTACGACCCTCAAAGCCTGCTACGTGCCTTCGGCAGTACTAATGGTGTAGTTGCATACTTGCGACAGTCCAGCTACTATAGGTGAGCGATAGGATCACTACAAGATATAGAGAAAGCAGCAACAAGGCGCCCATGACTTAACTTTTCACAGCTCAGTTTGATAAAGTGTTCATATCAGACAGGAGTCAAGCATAATTAAAGATGCTGATAAAGTAGACAATGCTACAATTTGTCTTCAGGGCTAAAGAGATTGTGATAGAGCTACTGCTAAGTGTCAGGGTACAGAATAGTGCAGAATGGCACCAACCCGTGCACTTATGGGTTCATAAGTGCACCGCCCTGGGCTTGTGCACTGTGTAACCTGAAAAGAACCATCTATCATCTATTCAAAGTTGCTCTATATCCTCCCTGTCTTTGTGGTCCTCTCCCCCTCTCTCTTTATCATTTCTTTTTTCCTTGAATACACATACATGCACCCAGCCCTAGCCAAATTTATGGGACTACTTGTTTTCCACCTGGAAACTGCTGGATGCATCAACACCCAGGACACCCTCTGGCGATGGTTTTAGTTGCTAGGTCAGCCATGTCTCTATCTTGTCACTGGTCCTCAGAAAGAACTCTATTTGAAAGTCCTCTGCGGTGTCGCAGACTGACGTTAAGGGACAGTCCTTGTCTTTTCAAGTGCCAGTGCTGTAATGATTCCAGACGACAGACAGACTGGCGGCAGGACCCTCTGGACTACTTTGTCAGAGGCATTAAAAGGTCCAGCTACACTCTATGGAAAGATCAAGGGCAAGAACAATGAGTGCTGCCACAATTAAATTGGCGTAACTATAAAACGGGAGAAACAAGAAGTGCCAAACCTTGTAAAGGTCAAACAAGCAGTGGAAAGTGAAGAACTTTGTATCGGTTTTATTACAAAGGTGTTTTTGAAAGTAAATGTATTCATTTTGAAACAATTACTAGCATTGTCTATCTATATATTCATAAACTATGTACTGAGTATTTGGTGGAGTAAAAAAGAGTCAGCAGCAATTTTGATGTGCTTGATTTTAATTATTGTTCAGTAATGAATGTTAATTAAATCTCTCTATATAGCTCTGCCCACTGTAAATCTTTTCAGTCTAGTATTTTTATAGTATCATATACTGTAAAAATACGAATTTTACCGTTAGAGACGTGCTGTCAAGTTCTACTCAGTTTCAGTAAAATACCAGTTGAAGTGCAGTGAAGTATGTGGAGTACCGGAGTACCATCTACAAAGATGGTGGCCCTGATTAGATGCAAACCTTGGAGTGTACTGGGGCATATTTTTGCACCTGAGGCAAGAACCTTCAGTTGCTTCCTCGAATTTTCTCTAAACTTGTTTGTTGTCTGGCTGTTGAGCAGTTTTCATTTCAGACCATTTGATGTATTTGATGCATGCATGTGTGTCTTTCTGTCTCCAACAGGACAGAGTTCAGGTGAATAATGGAGTTCTGACGATCAGCAGCTTGAACCTGGCTGACATTGGCATGTTCCAGTGCGTGGCAGAGAACAAGCACGGTCGAATCTTTACAAATGCTGAGCTGCGAGTTGTAGGTAAGACCAAAGATAGAAAGCTGTTAATTTATCTAAATTAACAAAGCGGAATTTAACCTGAGGCTATATCTCTTACACCTACTAGAATAAAAATGCTAAAAACATTTTTCCAGTAAAATTCTCCTTTTTTTCTCTTTCATAAAAGTCTTTGCAATAAAGTAAATATGAGTTTTCTTCACTCTGTGAAGGAGACTGAGGAAAAAACACAATTATGTATGAAGTTCTGTTGCCAGTAGTACGCTAGCTCTGTACACATGACCTTATTTGATGCTTGTCCATGCCTAGCAAGGCAGAAGTGACTGACATGTTTGCTAGACTATAAACTGAGTGTTTGTGTATACCAGGATAAAACAACTATATGTTGAATAGTTATATATTATGTTAGTCAAATACATAATATCAACAGGCAGAGTTTTCAACTAGATGGCAAAGAGGCACACGATAAAATGGCTTGTTTCAGACAGATGATGACCTTAGAGGCTGTACTGATACCGAGCATAACATAAATAAGAACAACTTTTTACTGTCAATTATGAAAATATGCTCATTATGCACAGTTTCCAGAACATCACCACAAAACCTCCACTTCTTGTGAAGTTCATGGATCACATGCGTTTGTGTTTTTGATGTATGGTTACTTTCGGTAGATTCAGTGTAATTATGGAAGATGAGGCACGTCTCAAAGTACAGCTACAGTAGCTGACGCAGTGGAAGTGAACTCAATATGTAGTATATACTGTAGAGTTAGAGTAAAAGGCTTTGCATATTGCATCACAAATATATCAAATTATAATTTTAATAGCATATGCCAAATTACAAAGCTAGATGTTCTTATAATGAATAATAAATAGTTTCAGTTATAAGATGTCTAAATATTTTGAAAACTTGAGTAGGTGGATTTGTTTATAATTAACTATGTTAAGCTTGCCTGGCTAATTAAATTCGATTATTATTATTGTTTTTTCTCTTTTCTCAAGTACAGAATATGACAGACATTGCTCTACGCGGCCTGCTTTTAAGTTACCCATTATAAACAGATTGTACTGAAACTCCCGAGGTCATATAAAACCACCCATGTAAACAGACAAAACGAGGAAGACAGAAACTGTTGGCTAGCTTTTCACACAGAGTGTCAAGAAATAATTGTGAGGGGGCAATATGTGCATAAGTGCAAGCGTATATTATTGTATAGTGCTGCATATGCACGTGCACCGGCATATGTTGGCAGGTGCTCAGCCATGTCACTGGCGCCAGGCTGTGTATTCACTTTGAAGAGCTTTCTGCTGAGTAGTTTCGCATACAAAACAGCTCCGGACGACGGCGCCTTAGTAATTAAGGCCTAAAGCAACAGCAGCAAAGCCTCCCTCTTGTTTTACATTCACTCATTTTGCTTCAGAGCCCCGCGGTTTTATCTTTAATGCATAATGTCTTCCTAAGGAAATCTGGAAAATCACTTTCTTTTCAAATAAAATATTTTCCTAAAAATGTGCCACGTCTGTTCTCCTGCATTTATGGATGCATTCCACTCTTTCCATGTGTGGATATGTGTGTGTTGAAAGAAAAGGATGTGAGAGCTGACCTGCCTAATGGATTTAGTGACCTCCGTGTTTTAGGAAGCTCAGGCACTCTAGCTCTTCCACCTTGCTCATTGGTGTCTTTTTCTCCCTTTGCTTTTTTTTTTTTACGCCTCTCTTGTCTCCCTCACAATATTCACATGCCTTTCCACTTTTTAAAAAAATTTTTTGTCCACCAGCAATTGCTCCAGACTTCTCCCAGAACTTGTTGAAGGCCCAAACTTTGGCGCGACAGGGTGGCGACGTTCTAATCGAATGCAAGCCCAGGATGTCTCCTCGAGGCATGATTTCATGGCGGAAGGGAAAGGAAGCCCTGAGAGAGAGCCACAGGTAACAGGTTTCTTTGTGTTGAGCTGTAAGTGTATTGAGTGGGGGATCACTGTTGTTTAGCTTTTCTGCTTTACTTGCAGAATGGTTTTTTATCGATGTATTCAATTTTTCCCTACTTGATATTCAAGTGACAAATAGCAAAGAGTAAAATCACAGTGTGACACAATGCAATTTGAATTGCATAGTGTGCTCTCTCCCTGCTTTCTGTGTTTCCTTCCGGAACTCTGTTGTAGTCTTCAGGCTGTGCTCAAAGCTGAGTTTCTGCACTGTTTACTTAAGGTAATTGGGCATTCCTAGACTGCGGCACTTGGATCGATGCACTGATCCATCAGCTCATTAGCTGCATGCAAGGCCTGGAGGGTCATTAGAGCACAAGTCAGACGATGAGCCAGACCACCAGCGAGACATGGAAGGAGCGAAATCCCCAAAAGGACTGATCAATTGACAGCTGCTGGACATACATTCTTTTATGATAGTGTTGGTGACACATGGGAAACCGGCTGCACACCTTGTTTTATTAAAAGTCAGGTTAAGTACAGATCAATGCGATGCTGCTGTGTGCTGGAGAGCATAAGGCAAAAGGAAAAACAAATGTTAATCAGACAAGAAGGAAAAAACAAGTCTACCCCTTGAGACATAATACTGGCTAAGGTAGAATCAGGAAGTAAAGTTAGTGACTGATGGAGATTTCTACTGTTCTCTCTGTTCGCTACTGTTCGCAGCAAATGGATGCATGCAGACATTCACTTTTCCTCAATAATGTGTTTTTTGGGGGCAAATATTTCAGATGTACTGCTTTAATCTGCCATTGTATGATAGTAAATCACTCACTCTCTGTTTGACAACATCTGTATTTTGAACAGCAGCGCACCAGCAGTAGGTAAAGCTCGCCTGCTGGCAAATCCAGTGATGTAGCAGGGGTTCACATTTCTCTCTTGACATGGGATTAATTGCTCACCTGGCCCAGCAGCTTTTCCACATCTAACCTCTGGGATACCCACTGGCACTGCAGTGGGGGGCGCCGGAGGTTTTGTCAAGTCTCAGCTCTCTCCTTTGCAAGAGTGTAGGTTTGGAAATCGTGGGGTTCGATATCTTCACTTCAG
The DNA here is from genome assembly GCA_015106755.1 of Etia nguti. Lineage (NCBI taxonomy): Eukaryota > Metazoa > Chordata > Actinopteri > Cichliformes > Cichlidae > Etia > Etia nguti. Next base: position 22,196 of record VUQG01045027.1, on the reverse strand, counting down.
AGAAATATTTTATTTGCAGCAGCAAATGGTTGCAAATGGCTGATAAATATTGGGACCAGCTTGCAGATTTATCACCCCCTTAAGCATTGAAGGAAATTGCATCCATACTGCATTATCAATTGTACCTATAAAGGCCAGATTTGCCCTGTGGGATTTAACGTTAGAGCCTTGCCCTGAAGTGGGAAAGATGCATGCAAGATGTTAGGTTCTGACATTATTGCAACATTGCTTGCAAGCCTATTTCCTTGTTCCTGGCTCATTAGCATTTACTTTGCTCCACATCGAAATGGGGGCTGTTACCAATGCTATTACAGCAGTGGCACAACACTAATCCATCCCACTGGCTCAACTAAAGTACCCATAATTCCTTCTAATCTTCCAGGGATAATGTTTTCAAGGATCTGGAGTAGGAGAAAACAAATCAACTAAGAACAAGGCGGGATCTGATTAATGAAATCATGCAGATGTGATACCTACTCCAGCTCACATTCCTAGTATTCACAGTATAACGAAATAATTTTATAACAAGGTTTCTGTGCACTTGTGTGGGGAACTTTGAGGTCAACGATAAAGTGCTTACCTTAATTGAATTTCAGCGCTGACCACTGCCAGCTATTGCAAAACGGATATAGGAAATAGCTCTCAGGAATATTACCTTTAGATTGAACCACGGTTCTTAAGATCGTTATGCTAAACGGTAGTGTATGTATCACTTTATCATGTAATGGGAATCAATTTATAATCCTAGTTCTCAAACAGCAAGAGCTTTCCAGCTGTGTTGCCAGAATGTGCTTCACTTGTGAGTGACACAAGTAGTACCCGAGTATACTGCAAGTTAATTATGCAACGCTTTTTAAGTTGGCTAAAATAATGTTTTTCATTTACAGCCTCTTGATTTTTGTTGCACCATGGAGAGACAGTGCAGGCTTTTAGATCACAGCCAGAAGCTCACTTTAACACCGGCCAGAAAGGTTGAAGTAAAGTGTCTGTTTACTATATCACACTGCTCAAGCTTTTATGTGCCCCACAAATTTCCCCTGTGCCTTAATTGCTCCAGGGCAACCTTTTAAAGGAAGGGGAACCAAGCAAAAGCATTTCAGGCTGATAATTCTCCTTACATCTTTATCCCGCACCTTTACTTTGTGGCTTTGGATGAGGCCTGACATTGTCTGCTGCACTGTTTAATGGCAAGTCTTATCCGTGTGACATCTCATATCCATAACTCTTTGTTATAGCCCATTACAAAGGAAAACCCTCAGTTCAGTTTGGAGAGTATACCCCTGGCTCCGTGGGGAATGGACACCGTTGAAGGGGCTAATGTATTTTAACTCTTCCAGCCTTTGAAGCGACACGGGTCATTTAAAAACATTTAATGGATCCACGTTGCCTTAAAGGGACCTTTTAAAAATCAGCGTTCGAGCTCCTCTTTCATACTTATCTTATTTCTGAAAATCTGGCCTCTAACTGTTACTCTATAATGTGCAGTTTAGTTGATGACGTGGGAGTTTCTAGTGTGGGTTTGCAGGGCAAGATGTTTATTGACAGGATAATTGATTTGTAGGGATACAAATATGGTCAGAAGATTGTTGAAAGGCAGTATCAAAAATTGTTGGGAGATAATTTAATCAAATTGTCATGACCTTTCTAACCGAAGAAATAAACTGAAGACAGATTTTCCACTGCGGCTCGGCTTTGTAAAAGAGATGACGCCGGAGGATTTTTTCCTTTGCATCCATCAAAAATGCCAATAACACATTTTGCCTTTGAGCGCTGACTGTTTGTTCAGCGTTGTAGTCTCTTCCTTTGACAAATTAGTTTTCAACACAGAAATCCTGACACATGGCAATAATCATGTCTTCCTTTTTGTCAGTTAAACCATCTCATCCCGATCTAAGTGTAACATCTGTTTCACATTAGGAAATTTTAATTTGTGCTCATGAGGCTTAATGAGTTTGTAATAACTTTGACAACACCCGAACAAATTAGTTCAACCAGCAGTGGCTGTCTTGCACGACCGGGAAAGTTTGGTTTTTTTTATTGTCTTTTTTTACAGTTTGCTATTTATTGAAGACTGCAGGGACTTTTTCTATATAGCTTCCCCTCTGGGATGATCAGAGCTGGTAGAGACAGTGTGGACATTTCAGCAAGTCACATTTTTGGCTTCAGAGTGACAACTGAGAGATGGCTTTTTGTAACAAGTAGTTTTTTCATGCCTCTCTGGTTATTTTCCTTCTCTCTACAAAGTACAACGGATAATGAGCGACAATTATAAATAAATAATGTAAGTTTACGCCTTCATTATTTACAGTGAAAATTTAACAAGTGAAAAACAGCAAATATTCTATTTCTCTAATCATGGCAAGATAAGTGTGGTGAGTAAGCAAGGCGTGTGATAAATTACATCTAGTAATTAAAGGAAAATCAGAGATGGTAACAGAAATGTGTTTTCTAAAACCCAGCAGAAAGGTTAGATGCTAACTGTAGGTGCTAAAATGGAACAGCTTTGTGACATATCAAACCGATCTTGTGTGAGTGATATATGATAATGCCATGATGAAATATGGGTTTTGAAATGAATGGTTGTGTTGCCCTGCATGCTGAACACATGAATAAATCCTTTTAGCTTTTAATCTGAGCATTTGTTCTTCAGCTTGTGGCCAATTTTCTTTTTTTTTTTTTTCACCAAGGCAAAAGGGGTGCTTTTTTGGCATCACATTAAATAGAATTAATCAAACCCTTTTATTTAATTATTTTGCACCTCAATCACCTGCGCGGCCGTACTTTTCTAAAGTGTTTGGTTGCGTAAGGCGTTAGTGGATCTCAACAAACAAGTTTCCCACTTACATGGTTTTTTTTTTCCTCTTTTATCCTCCGTCCTTGACTGCATTCAAACACACCGTAATGTGGCAAGATGAATTTCGTTAAGCCTATTTTGTAACATGTTATTTGTGCCCACATTTTCGGTGCATATTCAAGGCCTTGCTGACACCGACATGCTTTTAAGACCTGTTTTCGAGTGAATGTTTTTAGTGCTGCTGGAGTGAGCACCAACATTTTTGTGCTTTCTTTTTTTCCCCATTTCTCAGCTTTCTACTCTTGTTATATGCCAATAAGAGCAGAGAAAATCTTTCTTGATTTCAGGTTTACAGTTGGTTTGTTGGTTTATAGTTAAAAATTAAAAGCATCTACTACTACCAAAATAGCACCAATAGCCACCCCACAATAACAGCGACAGGTCATGCAGGCACTGTTAATGCTAGGTTCCTGCTTATGTAAAAGCACTGAAAGGCTAACAAATTAATCAGATAAGGAACTTGATGTTTTTATGCATTTCAAATGTACAGTATGTAAAAATGTGTAATTAATGGTTGTTTTACACTTTACAGAGTTATGGTGTTGGATAATGGAAGCCTACGGATCTCCAATGTTAGTAAAACGGATGCTGGAATGTACACATGTGTAGCCAGAAACCAGTTTGGAGTAGCGAGTAGTGCTGGCAGCCTTTTGGTAAAAGGTAAAAAAAATTTCCCTTTTTGTGTAAGCATACTAACAGTGCGTTTGCCCCCCCCCCCCCAAGTATTTCATTAAGGAGTTTGTTAGTTTTTGTTTGGTGAATCTGTTTAAATCACTATTTGTATTTTCTTCCTTTTTTTTATTTTTTTCCCATCTAGCCTTTGCACTAAAGTAAAGCATTTACTGTATGGAAAAACCCCAAGCTAATAGGTGTCTGCGTTAAAGCTGCGAGACACGGTGTTACTCTTTAGATGAGCACTCACCATCACTGCAAAGTTGATGACCAAACAGCAAAGCAGAATTCCCGGTATTATTCTTACCTGAACGGCATACAGTCCAATTAGTTGATTGACGGTGGCTGGAGGAAGTGGAACATGAGGCCCATTGAATTCTTCCACCATTATGTTTAATTCATACTTTTTTTGCAGAATGGCACGTAGCCATGTTTAGTTTGTTGAAGATTCCTTTCCCTTTAATTCATGCACTTTTGCCGAGCAAGGAATTTTCTGGGTCTTTCTAAAGAGCAGAGTCAACAACACTGCTCTATTAAAATGCCTTTTGGTGATTCCTCTTCAGAAGTACTTTAAATTGCAAATTGCTTTGCAAAGAAGCCCAATTTTGCTGTCTTTTTTCCCCCCACAGCCTCTTTAGACATAGCAATGAATGCAGTATATATATGTGTGTGCGTATATTTATGCGCATGTGTGTGCCTGTATGTGCTTTCTGTCTGTGAAAGAAATTTTATTCACAAAAAAATGCAGATTTGTGACATTAATCAGTAATTATTTCATAGTAATACTTGGTAAATTAATATTTGTCCTGATAATTTGTTTGTGTTTTGGTTCGGGCTTTTTTAGGGGTTTTTTTGACAACCAATGAAAATAAATGAAATGACAATTTTATAGATCCTCTGCTATATTTATATGACAGTCTAAAATCTCAGTGTATTCAGTTATTGAAAGCAGAATATGCTCCAGTTCCTTACATTTGTTATTTCCAGAACATTCAATTAGTACAAAGTTAGAATTATTTTTATTTTTATAAAAACAGAGTCTCTCCTCTGCTTTACAGAGGTTTATCCTGAGCTTCAGTTCATTGTTTGGCTGTCAGTCAGTCAGGTTCCACTAATCACTCTGCATTACCTTCCCACCACCAAGCAGCTGAAAGACACTGTTAGTTACCAGTTAAGGATCCAGTCCTGATGACTGAAAATGAATCCTGGACTTTATCATCTGCCCACAAATACAACTGTGCATTAATAAATCTTTGTGTGTAATTGCTGGATGGGTAAACAAGCAGCCTAATTAATTTGCCATATCAGTATGAAAGGTGTTCCATCTGTGTGTGCTTTCTATCCTCCTGTCTCCTTAATTGCAGATAATTGGCTTTCACTTGGCTGCTCAGTGGTAAATCATTCCTAAGATTTTACCAGGAGCTGATGGCTGATGTTCCACTTTTGGGTTATTTTGACTCTATTGAACCTCAGCCGTGCTGTTTAGGCTTCAGCACCTCATAATGTTGATATTCAGACAGATCTCTGTATTTCCTATGCTAATTCAAGCCGAGACGTTGAATTCATTTCTAAACTTATCAACCTTCCTCATGAGTGTTTGAGCATATACTGGTTTTCGATACGTTTACACACTGGTGATTACCATGTGCAGAGCACACCAGTGGAAACGAAGCAGCCAGTTTATGATTTTCCTTCCATCTGTAACAGGAAATAAACGTGACAGCTATGAAATCGGAAGCAGAAAGTTTTGCTTCGCCTATTTTGCATCGAGAGCCAAGCTTTCCCAAGAATCACCTGGAATATACCTTCATGACCATTCGGTCATGAAGGGGGTAAAGATAAACAAACAGCCTTGTTTTGACAGAGCTGAATATAGACCTTTACTCCTCCTGACATGCTGTACTGGCTTGCCTGTCCATTAGATGCTTATGACATGAATACATAATTCACATTCAGTCTAGTTTATGGTCCTCTCAGCACCGCATCTGAACCACACTCTGAACTGCACCACAATCCCTGCCGCTGAACGAGACGGCAAGCTGAGACGACCAAAGATTATGTTGATGCGCATCACACCGGGGATGAAATAGGATGGCTTTTTGTCTCATGCAAACAGAGCTAAATTGCAGACTCAGAGCTGACCTGCCATAATCGTGTTTGAGTTTTCCTTTGCGCTTGTTTATTTTACTTCTTCTCTGTTGGTTATTGACATTTAAGACCATGGTCCTGTTTTTGAAACTATTTCAGGGATCTAAATTATTTGATCTATAAATACATTAAATAGGAAGGTACAGGAAAACCAGCATGTATACATGGCATGGTAAACTGGTTCTCTGTGTTTACAGAGGCAACTGTGATTACCAGTCCAGCAGGTCATCTGGATGTGACTGTAGGCGAGAGCATTGTCCTGCCCTGTCAGGTATCGCACGACCCAACTCTGGACCTCAAGTTCACCTGGTTTTTCAACGAGCAGCTCATTCACTTTGGAAGCCACGGAGCTTATTTTGAAAAAGTTGGTGGGGTAAGTACATCTTAGGGTCTGAAGGGAGGTCCAGGCTGTGGCTGGAGGGTAGAAAATGATGGAAGCACGAGCTATCGCCTAGAAGTTAAACACAAACATCCCCTTTAGATCACAATCATAATGTGAGCTTCAGAAGCCACGTACACATACACACACAATTTTCTGATGTGAGTTGTTTAAATGATGTTTGACGTTCATTACGGAGACACTACAAAACACAGATGAAGCACGGATTTCCTGCCTAGATGTTTTAAACTCTTCTGAGATGTAAAACAAGTACTTCTATGTCATCCCCCTCTTTTTATGTTTTCTTTTGACAGCAGTGACTTTGTAAAGCTAAAATCAAAAGCATACCATCAGAGGGGGAGTTTAAAGAAAGGCCACTTGGGAAGAATTTCACTCTCTATATAAGAACAACATTCTCTACATACCAATTTTTTTATTAGAGATGAAAAGCTACAGATAATTGAAGCTGGAAATATTTGGACGTTGACACAGTTTTGGTCATTTTGGCTCTGTAATGAAACAAAAAAGATTTCACTGAAGTGAGCGCAGACTTTTAGCTTTCATTCAGAAATATCGTTGAAACGTTTGGGTTCAAAATTCATTCAGCTGTGCTTGTCTTCTGTTGCATCTTAAGCATGTGTCACACTGCCTCCACTGTGTTTCACATAGGATCATGTGTGTTTTGGAGTCTTCTCCATACTTTTTTCTTCTTTTCTTCACAGGCTGATTCTTTTTTTTTCATCTGTTCATAAGATTACATTAGACTCGAGAGAGCACCTTTGTCATTTTATGGGTTTACAGCAAGAGTTTTCAATCCTAGTACTACCTTTTACCTGGTGAATGGAATAACAAAGGAGTCATTAACAGTCTGTCCACCGTCCAGCTTTTGAGTTGTACAAATGTGTAAAAAAAAAAAAAGGTTAGACGCATATTGAAGAGTCTTTCCTCCAAACTCAGTATGACCAATCTGAAATTTAAGACAAGAATCTTTACTTTTAGCCATATTCAGCTAGCTAACTTTAATTGTGATGGTCTACAAGTCTACTTACCTACGTATATCCACCGAACTGTGTATAGATTAAAGTGACACACAGGGAAGTAATTTGTGATCCATTAAAAGTAACATATTTTTTAGCAACTGTATTCCAGCTTCAGGTTTTAAGGAGCAAAATGCTTCACATTTATGATGAATCATGCAGGCTTGATTGTTTTTTTGTGTGTTTTTATTATTATTATTATAACAGAACAGGAGGCCGCTATTTTGCTTGTTCTGCTTGTTAATAACACCTCCTACATTGACAAAAGCAGCAACCAAGAAACTCATAATGCATTGCTCAGCCATGTGTTGCGTGTGATCATCATCTTTTAATAAGGAAAAGCAATTATAAGGCCCGGGCTTCTTGTTTTTCTTTTTCTTTTCTTTTTTGCTTTTGTTTGTTTGTTTGTTTTTGGCATGATCATAGACAACGAGAAGCTTTGCGGTTCCATATAGCAAACACATCAGACTTTTACATACCCCTAACATGCTGGTGTGTTGTGAATAGTTGTGAATACCTTACCTCATCTATTTTGCATAAATGCAACGTTGTGGATATGCTTTGGATTTTTTTTTTTTTTTTTTTTTTTTAAATGCCTTTTTTTTTTTTTTTTTTTTTTTTTTTTTTTTAATTCTAGAAAAGT
>VUQG01045027.1:0-14443 GCA_015106755.1 Etia nguti | reverse complement strand
GTTTTGTAAATTTCTTTTTTTTTTTTTTTTTTTTTTTTTTTGCAAAGCCATCTGCTTTTTAATATTCATTGAGTCCTCTGTGAACTCGAAGAGAGTGAAGCCTCTACATACAATAAAAGCGAGTCGTGACCTTATCCGTAAAATAAAAGCTTTACAACTGTAGATACTTTAAGATCCAAGTGCTGTCCCACTAAATGTTTGAATTTCAGTATTTGATTTCTGCTTTCCGATGCCCTCGCTGACATTTTTTCAGCACAGCTCAGAGTGAACTGAAAAATGTCAGCTGCAAGTCGCTGAATGAGTTAAATCAAAAAGATTTCTCTAACATTAAAGTTTTATGTCAGACTGTGAGTTTTGTTAACTTGCCAACATTTTACAGCTCAAAGAGGAGCCATACCACTTTAATCTTCAAAAGGTGATTGGTTTAAATGAAGGGATGTTACTGATAAATTGTGTCACTCATGGTGTCCAGCCAGAAAAAGAAACATTAGCTTAAATGAAGAAAAAAAACAACATCGGAAAATTGGGCATCTGTTTTCTTATGATGTAATCTTTCTCTCAGTATTACCTTTGCAAATATCTTCATTGATTTTTCATTTTAGACACATCAGCAATGTTACTTTAAAACATGTACACATGCTACTTCACTTGTTTAAAGCCAAAATCCACATAGAATAAATAATAATAGATCATAAAATTTAATAGTACCTGTAAAAAAGCAAACATATATACATGTGTAGAAACAAAAAGTTACCCCATTACAATAGTTTTTAAAAATATGACATCACCCCGTTGTGGGGTTTAACACTATTTACATTCATATCTGTAGATTTCAACCTGCAGAACTTCTAAAATATCTTTTATAAAATCAGTTAATGATTTCCAGATTCCCTTGTAAACCTCCCTGACTTTTGAGGTACATATTATTCTCTCTGTTGACATAAAGTTAGGGCCAAACAGAATTTTTCTGATTTTGAAACGTGAAGTAATTGAAGTGCAGATATTCAGTTTTAATTCAAGGTATAAATTTAAATACACAGTTTAGAGTTTCTGAGGATCAAAAGTAACTAGACCATTTGTTGTTTCCTTGATTCATGACAAGCAGATAAAAGGTCTGGTGGCTCAAAATATTGTATTTGCACTTGGTTCTTCCAACATGAGGTCCAATGAGGAGCCAGTGCAAGTGAAGCTGGACTCATTGGCTCAATGGGCTGAAACAAACAAACAAAAATAAATAAATAACCTAAATAAATCTGCCAAATCTGCACTGGGCAGAAAACATATAAAAGCCTCTGCATTTATGGCTGCCCATCATACAACTGATTGCTGATAGCAGGGTTTATTCTGAAGTGTACAGGTCCATACTCAGGGTTGGCCAATACTTAACAGTGCAAATAGATAATGACCCGAATTTTCCAATGGCTAAGCTGGTCGCCTGACCTCAACACAATAGACCATGCAGAAAACCAAACTGAAGGCAGAGAGAAGCACGATAATTGGCTGTGGTAACAGTATTTTATGTATGTCATGCTGGGCGAGCAGTATAAAAGGATATTACTTGACATGACATTATGTGTATCTTGGTCATATCTATTCTTGTTTTAAAAAATAGTCAATCAAAATTTTAAAAAGCTGTTATTAGTGGAGCAGAACTCACCTGACCGTGAAACAGCTTTCGAGTCAATTGTCCAATCTCTGAAGGTGGGGGACAATTTATGAAAATGGCAGTAATTCAGAAACAAACAGTCAATACAATACTTTTATTAAACATCTTAAATTAAACTACACAGGCCTAAAGGACGCCTTGAATGTTTGATTTAAGATCCACTGTGGGGGTATATAGAGGTTAAAACAAAAGTGGAATAATTGTCCAAATACTTCTGGACCTAAATGGAAATAGGTGCTTCAAACTGCAGCTGTCACAGCATTTCAGGCACAAAATAAGACCACCTCGTGGTCTAGCTCTGAATATCTGAGCCTGTGCTTCCATTTCTGCTTGCTGGAACAAATACTTTTTAAAAAATTATTATTAAATCAAATAAAAGTGAAAGCCTGCTGAGACATGATTAGTAATCAAACCTTGGACTACAAGCAAAACCAGAAACCTTGCTTTGTATGTATCTTTTGTATCCATGACTACACTTTTTATGAGTTTCTCTAGCAGTCTCAGTTGATGTTGTAAGCAAGGTTATCTCACAATAACATTTTGCATAGTGAGAGATCTGTGGCCTATTATATTCTTGCCTGTGTTATTTTAATAATGGTGGCGAGTATCAAAGAGTGGATGACTTGGAGCAACTGAATTTTTATCTCTTTAAAATGTCCCTGATTATACATCAAAGTAGTTACCAAGTCTCATCCTGTTTCACAGTTCCCTACTTTCACAGATAAGACATCAACTTAACATTAGCTCCAACTTTAAAGTTCAAAGCTAATAATGCATTTGGCATTGAATGGTTGTCTGCAGAGTAAATGGAATCAGAGAGAATAAAAGGGATGAAGCTGAAAGAAGCTTTTTAATACCTCACAAAGACCTGTGCTCATAAATGATCATGAAAAGCAGCACTCAGTCATTTGGTGTGTCCCTGGACTCGAGTTGTACCTTTCTCCTTCGTGATGCAATGAACTGGATGCCAAAATAAATCATGGCAACACAGTGCTTGTGCGGAAGCTCTTTTCCTTGATTTTGAAACTTTAAAAGTCCCATTTTCATGCTGTGTTATTCTCTTTTTTGTTTTGTTTCTCCCCTGACATCTGGACCAACAGCGATCAGATGGCGACATTATGATCCGGAATATTCAACTGAGGCATGCTGGGAAGTATACCTGTGCTGTTCAGACCAAGGTGGACAGTGTTTCTATTGCCACTGATGTGGTTGTGAGGGGTAAGGATGCCCCATGTTTAAAAAAGAAAAGATCAAATCCAGATATGTTTATTTAATAACTTTTTTTCTTTCAAAATCTCCAAACTTGAACCAGTTTGTTATTTTTCTTCTAAGCTGTTCCAATTACACGCACAGTTGTGAGGAAAATTACACAGCATGCAATGCCCTTATCATTGTTATTGTCTAACAGTTATACGTGCTTTTTATGGATTATGTGCTCATGTATTTTTGGACAATATGCAACTAGTCCCTGTATGTACCATACACATTACCCATTTAACTTCAAATATAGATACAAATACAACAAATGTGTTCAGGGCGGAGACCCTAAACAGATAAAAGTAGTAGTATTGTGTTAGACTCAAAGTACAAAGTTGTTATATATTCTTATATCCTTGCATCGCCTTTTAATACCTTTGCATTTCAGTACTTCCCAATAACGATTTTATCTGACCTATTAAGAAAACTGAACCTCTTTTGGTCGTGTCTGCAGCGAGAGTCTGTGGCTGCTCGGGCCGAAGCTTTAAGCGTCACATTTAGATAAATGGAGCTCGTTCATCAGTTCTCCCTCTTACCGCTGCTGAGACAGACCGGCTCTGATTACGGTCGCAGCTTTGGGATAACACAGCTGGCTCTGTGACTGTGGCAGCAGCCGTGGATGTGCTTTGGTTATTATTTTGGCTGTGACACATTATGTTTTTTTTAATGGGGCCAACAGTGACAGTTTAGTAGCTAATTGTAGCAGCTGGACATATTCATACAGTGCCACTATAGACTGAACCGCAGCAGAACCGAAGTCTGAAGAAAAACCACATGCATCCATGGCTTCACCTGTCACAGCCAGGCAGAGCAGCTGCAGCTGTGCTCTCAACTGGGGCTATACTGTGGAAGATCGGCCTCTTAAAATGAGAAATGAGCACTACATGCGTCGCGTAAAGAGTCACATTATCTCCTTATTCCTTAGTATTTGCAGATGGTTTTCTTGTAGCTGGCAGTAAATTCTAAGTGGACTGGAAAAGCTCACCAAATGTTCCTGTGGAGCAGAAGGAATTAAAAATGTTCACTGACCTCCATTTTGGAGACACTAGAGAAAAGGAAAAGATAATAGCAATAGTTCACTGGAGTAGCAAACAGCTACACTCACATTAAAGTGAACACATGTATTACAGCTGACTCGTGTGCCAACTCATTAGAGATTGAAACAAACTTTCCTTTTTATAGTCTATGTTAACATACCAAAAACTAAATAAAAGATTGCAAATAATTACTTCTTGTGTATATAATTAAAGCATTTTCCTTTTTTTTCTCCCTTTTTCTGTCCTATTTATTAAATTGTGCATGCTCTAATTTATTTCTCCAATCCCTGGCAGAGATTCTGGTGGCAGCGCAGCCACAAAAACATCTTATTAAATGTAGAAAGTCTACATTTGCCGGAAAAAAATCAGTGTTCTGTTTTTATATTTTTGATACGCATTCATTACTATAAGTGTTGATTTTGGACTTGGTGTAATTCAGCATTGCACTCCAGCTCCACAAACACTTTCTTGTCAGTCTCTCATATCACCTATAAGCTTGAGCTGCTATGTATCAATATATTTGAGTAACCTGTGACTAATTGTCTTTGCAGGTCCTCCAGGCCCCCCTGTGGACTGTCAGGTGACTAAGATGACAGAGACCACTGCCTCTCTGTCCTGGGGTCCTGGCACAGACAACCACAGCCCTATCCTAAGCTATACCATCCAGGCCAGAACGCCCTTCTCTCTCGGGTGGCAGGCTGTTACCACAGGTTTGCTTATTTAAATGTATTTGTAGGTTGCGTGGCCAGAAAGTTTAGTGAAAGGTTGAAAATGAGTGATGGGGTAACTGGTAGCTGTCCTTTCCAAACTCCACACATAAAATGCAGGTAAATAAAACCTGCTGGGCTAATTATCAGTGGAATTTACTGCAGGGCTTTGATGAAAGGTTATTTCTGTGATGTTTCTCAGTTCCTGAGCTGCTAGGAGGGAAGCAGCTGTCAGCCACTGTCACTGACTTGAGCCCCTGGGTGGACTATGAGTTCCGAGTCTTGGCAACCAACAGCATCGGAACAGGAGAGCCCAGCAAACCCTCCAAAAAGGCCCGCACCAAAGATACACGTATGTATCAGAAGCTCCTTGCGTTTTTTCTTATGCCAACATCGGGACAACTGTTTTCAGGATCATCCTCATTGTGTACTGAATACATTAAAAAAACTATATTGTCCTGTTTTATTTCAATAAACGTTCTGCTTCTGCAAGATAAGCATGACAGAACTAATAAAATTACTGATGCCAGGTAGCTTTAGTACAACAGTATTGAAAAGGAAAAAGAACTCCACTTTAGGACACTAAACAGCGGGGCTGGAGTGGCACATCAACACACTTTTTTGAGGTATATATTTTTTTCTTTTTCCATATAATTACCAGCCCCTCCCCTCCTTGTGTGCCCATGTTACTTGTTGAACAGAGTTTAGTGTGGAAGAAATGGCTGATGAAGTGGAGCTGAAAAGCAACACAATAGCCAGTAACACATCATGTCACAATCCTAAGAAAAAGATAAGAAACAAAGTTTTTGACGTCTTTGAGTCTGGAAAGGTTTGCAAAGCCATTTCTAAGGTTTTGTTGATCCAGTGAACCACACTGGGAGCTGTAAACACTAAACTTTGGCTAGTTCAACAAAAGTTGAACTTCTTGGAAGGTTTGAGTCCTGTTACATCTGCATAAAACTATAACAGAATTGCATTAAAAGAACATCATACCAGCAGTCAAACAAGGTGGTGGTAGTGTGATGGTCTGGGGCGGCTTTGCTGCTTCAGGACATGGAAGACTTGTTGCAATTGGTGGAAACATGAATTATGCTCTCTAATAGAATATCCTGAAGGAGAATGTCCGGCCATCAGTTCGTGCCTTGAAGCTCAAGCTCACTTGGGTTATGTAGCAGGACAATGATCACAAACAAACTGACAAGTTGACCTCTGAATAGCTCAAAAATAAAGGTGGTTTTGGAGTGACATAGTCAAAGTCTGCACTCAAATCAGATTGAGTTTCTTTGGCATGATCTTAAACAGGTGCAATGTTAAATTTGTGAAGTACTCTTATAAGTCTGAATTTAAATAATTTGTAACTGGTTTGGACACGTTCAATAGCAAAGCCTGTTTCCATGCCATGTTATTTAATTGTGAGAAACAGAATACTGGGTGCATGTGCTGGAAATGAACATCTAACCCTGTTCAGATCTGTTAGTTCCCAGGGTAACTCCAGCAAGGGTGAGTGGTGGTGGTGGAGGACGTTCAGAGCTGGTCATCACTTGGGAGGTAAGCGTGTATTTAAATGCATTTCCGAAACTGTTATTTGGTGTTTGTTGCTGTTGTTGTTGTTAACATCTTAAAATCTGTAAAGTAAAGGTCAAAGTAAGAGTGAGGTTGCAGATGGCAGTCAGACATCAGCTAAAACAAAAGAATTAAAAACAACGTTTTCATTTTTGTTATTTCCCTAATTTACATGCGCTGGTTTTATCTCAGCTCATTGTAAGTCTCTACTGCTGTTTTGCTCCCCTCCATTGCCCTTCGCTTGACTTTTTTGCTCAAAAGCTTTCTAGCTTGTAAACAGAATAGAAAAGAGAGTGAGGTGTGGCCTGTGGCGTGACATCCTGTGGTCTTGAATTTTGCTTATTGTGCCTTTAACTAGACAGGATGATCATTTCATGCAAAGTCTTGCATGTACAGTAATGCCCTCAGCTTTTTTTAGGTTTTAATATCTTCGGGATCATTCATGCATTTCTCTCTTGAGTCATTCCTCTGAGTCATCTTGTACCTTCTTAGCCTGTTCCCGAGGAGATGCAGAGCGGCCCGGGCTTTGGATATGTGGTGGCTTTCCGTCCACTCGGGGCGCAGGGCTGGATGCAGGCTGCTGTCACATCCCCAGATGCTTCTAGATATGTCTTCAAGAATGAGAGCATCCCTCCCTTCTCCCCTTACCAAGTCAAAGTCGGGGTTTACAACAACAAGGGAGAAGGCCCTTTCAGTCCCGTGACCACTATCTACTCAGCAGAGGAAGGTGTGTACTCCTAAAGCACGAACACTGTGTCAGTGATCATACGCAGGAATAATGCATTTTCTGACAGACCTTAGTCTTTTTGTCACATTTTAATGAAATTCCAAGGTTTTTAATGCTTAAAATAAACACTGTACTTCATAACATTGGTTTCTGGTCCTAAACATAGACTGTATATAAAAGACGGAATGATCTTCCTAGTCTAAAACACTTGAAGCATGTTTCCTGGTTGCATAAAGAAGTTTAAAGTAAAATGACTTCATTTTTGACCTCAGTTAACACTTTCCTAATATATTTATGGCCTCATTCATTAGATTAAAGCCTTTATGAATACAGGTTCATTCTAACGTAGTGAATTATGGCTCCATTAAGGGAGAAATACAATAAAGCAAGGAAAGATTTAGGGCATGACTACTTGATTAATAGGTTTCGACTGTGCAATATGTATCCGGAAGCTCTGCTCTTTATCTGTTATATCTGGTTTTTTTAAAAAAACATGATAGTGATGGCCGAACTCCAATGTTAAGCTAATAAGCTGATCAAATCACACTGTCACAGTCCCTGGTCCTCAGTAGTGAGACGACTGGTAATTTACCTTCATGCATCTTTAGCCTAATTGCACATTTTGTCATGAATATTTAATGTGTAACAGGAAACTACACCAACTATTGAGATTTGAACATCATTAATGGTCTTTAACATTATTTTCAGCTGATAGACCATTACCTCTGACAGCCAGCCCTAGTCTTAGTTGGTTTGTAACTTTGGCACCTACACAAACACCAGAATAACGTCCTCTTATCAACAAAAGGCTGCCAGGAATAACTGAAATGTAATTATGCTTTCACACCCAAAGTTTGTCCGTCGCACAGTAAAAGAAGAAAAATCCTTTCCTCTGTGCTCTTCTTTTCTCTCTTCTCCTTCCCATCAACCCAGCAACCGGTCATGGCAGATGGCTGCCCCTCCCCGAGCCTGGTTCTGCTGGAGGTCTCATTCTGCTAAAACAGAGTTCTTCCTCCCAAGCGTCGCCAAGTGATTGCTCATAGGGGATAATCAGATCATTGGTTTTCTCTTTCTATTACTATAGGATGTTTACCTTACAGTATAAATCGACTGGAGATGGCCGGAACCGGGCCTACATAAATAAAATGGAGATGAACTGAATTGTATGACGATAAATAAAAGAGGAAATGCTAATGATGTTTACATGAGAGCATTTCCCATATTATTACATTAACGCTGGTATCATGTTAAAAGCACCGAGTAAATTTATCGCTTCTGTATATTCATTAAGCTACACAGTGTCTATAGGCTTAATAAATCCATGTCTTCCTCTCTTTCCCCGGTGCCCCTGGTGTCTGTGTTTCAGAGCCCAGCAGAGCTCCAGGGAGGCTCAGGGCTCGGAGCGTATCAGCGTCCGAGGTAGAGGTCACCTGGAAGCCACTGCCCTGGAGCAACAACCGCAGACGCATCCTAGGCTATGAGGTCAAACCCACACAAGCCCACACAATAGGTCTCGTACAAACATGGTGGACAGCCCCGGCAACACGAATAGCTAGTGGCAATGTATCTGTTTTTGATTTTCGCAGAATAGCGTCGTGACCTTTTTGCATTAGTGTTTATATTATTCATTTATGAAGTAAACTGCAGTATATGAGGGCCCTCTGGCTTTCATGCCCACAGAGAATATTGAGTAACAAATTAGATGCAAGCGGATAAAATGTAATCTGTGTATTCTGTGTATGTGTGTTTAGTTGCAGTACTGGAGTGAGAAGCAAAAGCAAGAGGCAGCTACGGTGATCAGGACAGCAGGGAATAAAACTTCAGTGCTCATCAGGGATCTGGAAGGCAGCAGTACCTATTACGTGTGTCTGCGGGCTTACAACAGCGCTGGAGTGGGCCCACAGAGCAACGTAGTCAATGTCACAACCAAGAAACCGCGTAAGGACTCCGGTTACAAGATACTGAAGGCGAATGACAGTGTTCCTTTGTGTATTGTTTTTCTTGTTTTTGTTTTCTTCTTCCTTTTCTTTTGGCTGTAGCTGCATGGTCCATTCAGTGTATTGGATTTCACTAGTAACTGAAGAAGAAACCATTCACGGCAAAACAATGTGGCGCTTTCATTTGTGTCGAGCGTTATTTTAAGAGTCAGTGTTTTTTCACCAAATTGTGTTTTATGTTGTTGAGACTTGAAATGCGTTAAAGGCTTTTCTCTCACTTAAAAAAATATTTAGAAAGCCATTGTTCCAAACATCAAAATATTTTTGGCTGGTTTTACTGTTTTCTTCTCGCGTGCACGGATACGCTGCTTGTATCCTGGCATCTCACTGATGCAAACAGCGTGAAACTAACAGACGTCAAAGCAGGTGCCGGCGTAAGTTTCTGCCACACCGTGTTATGTGTTACAGCAAAGAAATAGATGTTTGAAATTGCCCTATTTGTGTCATGTCATCTGCATGCAAACATTAGAGAAAGAAGCAAGAAAAACTGAAGTCGTGGATAATGGTTTAAAGTGTTAATTGTCAGACATATGTCTTTAATTTTATGCTCACATGCACTAATAATATAAATTTCCATATTCTCGTTATAATATGATACAAAATCTTTCATGGCTTTTTGTTGCTTTCCCATTAACTTAAAAAAATAGGATTTTTCTCACTGCTCACTCCTAACAGTGGGATGATAAACTGATAATGAGAAATCTCCTTCATGCTGAGTTGGTTCGTGACTGTTTATCGACTTGACAGCCTCTTTTTTTTTTTTCTCCCCCTTCCCCTTGCCCTGCTCCCCGTGTCCTCACTCAGCGCCCAGTCAAGCCCCAGTTAAAATTATGTGGAACACTTCCAACTCCAAGGTCATCCTGAAGTGGGACCAAGTGCACGCCCTGGAGAATGAGTCAGAAGTCACAGGATATAAGGTAAAGTTTTACACTTCCACGGTAGACTGCCTCAACAAGAATCAATTCAAAGCTGACAAGTAAAGGGTTTTATAGATAGTAACATAACAGAGAATGATAGACTGTTACTTGGTCCATTTGCTCCATAAGAGCGCGCTGTTATTTATGAACACACTGGTTGTGCTGATGAACTTCTCGGAGTGTTATTAATAAATGGGAGCCTCATTTTATCCCCTGTATTGGTGTAATATTCTGCAGCGTTTCAGTTTAACCTCGGAAGTCCTACACAAATTGCCTCCTCGCCTTAAACCAGCAGTCCTGTGATAACCTGAACACCCACAGCACCCATTATTTTTAGCCACATAGTTTAAACTGTACAACTTTTCTGAGCGAGTCATCTCAGGAAAAGCACGTACGAGGTAAAATCTGATTGGTGTTCATCTTCCCGTATTGTGACATTTAACTTGCCACGGCAGCATCAAGTGCACAATAGATATTATAATGACTGCTTCAGGGTTTTTATCTTCATCTGTCTTTCCAAGTGTCACTTGGCTTGTAAATGTAAATAAAAAGGAGCACGGATTTGCAGCCTCCTACGCTAAACAGGCGAAAAGTGTGAAAACTTGGTCTTAGTCGCATTATTCCCGTTACAAGTTAAAGTGAAAACGGAGCTTAGCGTGTTAAAATGGGCGGATGCATCCAAACCGCAGCTGAAAAGTCAGGACTGAAGATTTCCTGCGTTCTCCCTTATCTCTACTGAGCCCTGTCCTCCGGTGATCCAGCCCAGTCATGTGCAGATATCTAAAGCAAGAGTCTCGTTCTTGTTAACTTTCAGATACTGCTCACTCCAACTCACCGAGCTGCAGCTCACACTTAGATCCTCCTGTCAGCGCGTTAGGAAGGAAAAAAAAAACCACTCATATGTTGCATTGTGAGTGCCTTCATGCCACACCACACTCTGTTATCGTCTTTCGCACTCTGTTTCCTTCAGGTGATGTACAGCCAGGACAAACACAGCCGTCCCAGCGTGGTGGAGACCAACAACACCTCCTTGGAGTTGTCGCTGCCAGTCAACCAAGGCTATGTGATCCAAATTAAACCCTTCAGTGAGGGAGGTGAAGGGATCAGCAGCCGGCAGATTACCATCCCCAAGATAGCAGGTAGGACAGTCCTGAAACATTTCTTTCTCTCTTTTTGTGAGAATGAATATATTCAAACTCGGGTTGAGGCATACAGAAAATGGCCCTTGCATATACCTGTGCATGCTCAGGAAAGAATTATATCCACTTTAGCTTTTCGCCACCCTTTTCTGAGTGGAAGTAATTTAGGTCCTCTAGTTTCCCTGCAGAGAAACACTGTGACAGCACTTCTTTTGATCAAGCCGTGTGAGTCTAACAATGCACATACTGCAAGGCTGGCACTTGTACAAACACACCCTGAAGCTGCATTAAATAGATAAATTGTTATCCGAGAGACTCTTTTAGGAAGCTTTTTTTTTTTTCAAAATTAATTGATGTAATATTAGTCTTCAAATAAGTCATTTCCTCTTTCACATTACCTCTAAAATAGTCTCTTATCCGCAGACCAGGAGACACACTATCAACAACAAAATGGTCTCAAGCATTCTCCAAGTATGGCCAGGAGGTTGTTTGAGAGTGGCTGTGCCATTTGGATCAAACTATGTGTGTTGCTGTTGCCCGCCTCAGTAGTCCAGCTCTTTGAAACTCGGGTTGCCCCCATAACGGAACATGTTATACTAGTGCCATCTATTGATATGTGTGTGCACTCGCATCTCGCATCAGTTCTTTGTACTGCACTGTAGTGCCGCTCTGTTCTGTGATAATTTATCATGTAAAAGTCTGCACTCAGTGACCTTCTACAGTTTTTTCATGCATTTCTAGACCACGCCAGACTTTTCAAATGCAAGACCAAGCAACTGCTGGATTTTGATTTGATTGTGTTTTTCAGACGCCATAGCCGCGGGAGCAGCCTCCGAGTTCTCAGCCTTCCCCGCGGTCAATCTTGCAGCTCTGATCATCACAGCCAGAACGCTGCTATGACAAATGTCTGCAGGAACCAGGCTCTGCAGCTGCTTATTAAGAGGAGAAAAAGCAGGTCAAAGACAACAACAGGCTGACAGCCACAATTCCACCTGCTCCCTTTCCTGCACTACTGTGTCTTTCCTCTTCTTTCTACAAAGATCGCTTTGTGGGGAAGACTCTTTTCCTCCACCTTTCTAAAGTGGTTACTGAAAGGAACTGGCTCTTTCAGAAGTTGCTTTTATGGAACTGAAAGGACACCGTGGCTCGACTGCAGTCTCTTTGAAGACTTTTTTTTTTTTCACTCGTCTCCTTTCTAACCAGTGGATGTTCTCGTATGGTTTTCATCTTGGAGGCCGCAATAGAATGTGTGTATATGTTTTTGCTTAAGAGGCTGTGCAGGTTTTATTAAACAGATTTGTATGTTCCACTGGACTCTTCTCGGTTGATGGGATTTAAACATGACAGAGAGTGAGCCCTAAAGCAAGTGAGTATAATTAAGCTTAATTTGAGACAGGAAGTGGTTGAAGCCATTTCCCTACTATCTTATGGGCTGTCTTTGGAAAACCTCCTGCGTTCTTATGAGGAAAAAACAACTGTAAGTCATCCCCTGCTAAAAAGCAGGGAGCTAAGTCTCATTGCTTTATGACAACCAGAATCTGAGACCTTTGTAACTTTTGCCTGGATTTTATTCATGCTTTTATGTCACATCAAAACCTCAGCTGCCATGAAACTGAGAGGAACCAAAGGTACGGGGCCCACAAGGTTCAGTTATACCTGTTGTATTGTGAGTAAACGCTGCGTGTCCATCCCAGTATTACTTCCACTGTAAACAGCAGATCTCTGTTGACTAATTGATGTCTCATCTTCTTCCTTCATCTATGAAAAGTGTGCAACAAAGGCACGCCGAACAATGTCTGCTGCGTTGTCGCACATGTTACGTATGTATGAAATCCTCAGGTCCCAAATTGAGCCTTAAGTCCTATGGTTATATCCCACGTTGATATTATTCTAAAGAGGTTTTATTTATACTCCTTTTGTTTATCCGCGTTGTATTTTGGCTCAGTCATGCTCTAATTTAGATCATGTTTTTTAGGCGTTTGTAGGACATAACAGGCCTTTGTCTTCTGTCCTTCATAATGAGCATTGTAATACAATAAGTGGCAGATATTTACTGACTTTTCCAGCTTATTACAAAGTAGCGGCAGTACTTTACTGTCAGCTGCTGTTAGGCATGAAATCGGTCAGTGTGTGTACCTTGCTTAGGGTGTCTGAAACGGAACAACCTGCTTTTAATAAAACATAATGCCATTTTCCTTGTTTCCTTCATTGATGTCTGAAGCGGAGAGTTTGCATTTAAAATCTAAGTGCTGCATTTTTCCATCGGGCCACGCATATGGGTATAATTTTCACATTTCTAACAGAGCCCTATAAAATTAACAAAACAAAACAAAACAAAAAAAACAGCCTAACCCACTTATTGGTTCTCTCTGGATTTTTCAAATCTATCACCGCTCTGGAAAAGTGTGAAAGTTAAGTTTTTCATTTGATCTATTTTCCAAGCAGAAAATATCATATTTAATTTGTGTTATTTAATTTGTTATGAGGTCAAACAAAAAAGTATTGATCCATGCTTGCGTCACATCCAGATGAACAGGTTCAACTTTCTGCGTCACACCAAATTCTTTCAGTCCCTGTTATTTATCAGCCTTTGGGGTCACCTACAGTCACGTGACTGATTCAGTTTCATACATCTATTCATGCATGCGGTTAAATGAAATGTAATTATTTCATTTGTGAATACAGATTTATATAAACTGGTTGAAACTGTGCAGCACTAAGCTTAACCAAACATATCCTCTAATGGGGTATCTGAACTGCACGAGCTTCATGGACTCTTCTTATTCTTCAGAGTTTCTTGCTCACATCAGGTCAGTGGTTTGGTGCTGTTTAAACACAGGAAGGAGAGCACTGATGCTGGATTTCCTAAAATTGCTCCTTACAATATGCTGCATCAGTATTGCTTTATATTTAGGAAGCTTGCCAAAAGGAACTGAGTTCTGTTTAAGTTCAAAAGTATATTGGGATGAACATAAACTTGACTGACTACTGGGTGGGCCATTTATATGGATACACCGTAATAACATGGGAATGGTTGGTGATATTAAAGTCCTGTTTGTGGCACATTAGTATATGTGAGGGGGCTAACTCCTCAAGATGGGTGGTGACAATGGTGGCCATTTAGAAGTCGGCCATCTTGGATACAACATTGTGTTGGATTGTCAATGCAACCCTCTTCTCCCACTCTTCACACACTGATAGCAACACGGCAGGAGAAATGCCAGCACAGGCATCCAGTATCTGTAGTTTCAGGTGCTGCACATCTCGTATCTTCACACCATAGACAATTGCCTTCAGATGACCCCAAAGATAAAAGTCTAACGGGGTCAGATCGGGAGACCTCGGGGTCCATTCAACTGGCCCACGACGACCAATCCACTTTCCATGAAACTGTTCATCTAGGAATGCTCGGACCTGGCACCCATAATGTGGT
>VUQG01045026.1:16403-31578 GCA_015106755.1 Etia nguti | reverse complement strand
ATTTAAGTGATGATATATGAACCTGCTTCTGGGTCCAAACTACTCTGTGTTTATTAAGGCTGTTGTGTTTTTAACATGTTTTAATGTTTTGTATCTTGTTCTATTTAATCTGAACAAGGCCCTAAAAAAGTCAGTGATCACTGTCGGCCTCTCTCGGTTTTTATCATCCCTATTCGTTTTAAAGCTCAGTTTTTAAAACCTTAGATGTAACTACAGGCCAGCCCATGCAGCAGTATATTAATGACTAACCTTATATTGTGGATGGATTATCTCAGTTGTTCTGCTGACTGAAGTTTGGTCCGTTTACAGCATCCTGCCATGCGATTGCATTTGTCCCCAACCATCGGGAGCCCTCACGTTAACTTTTATCGAGTGGAAAAAAGTTACCATTCATCCTCCAGCTTCACTGTGTTTATGTTATGCTAACATAGCTGTGTCGCTAGCGATCGCATAGCACATCATTATATACCAGCTAGTCCAACTTCAGTAACCCTACAAAAGTCACTGCTGTTTAGTTTTCTGTCTTCATTTATGTTGGAAGTGATAGCAGAGCTGTACGTTTTAATTTGTTTCAGAAATTTCTCAGTCAGAACATGGCATATCATGTTTAGGTGGAAACTAGCGAGCTAACTTCCTGCTAACTTCTAAATTTAGCATAAATTCTGTTTTCATGGATGCCTGGATGTTAAACTTAATTGTTACACCTGGTAGAGCAGCCAGACTGATCATTTTATTACAGATGAAAGAATTTAGACAGTTTGTAACTCTCAGTGATGCTGCAGTGTTCATTTGACTTTGACCTGAAGCAGAGTTTGGACCCAGAAACGGCTAATGACGTCAGACTTAAAGACCGGATAATCCATGTAGTGTTTGCTCCTTTTTCAGTATTTTTTCAGGATTTCGAGGAAACCGAGTTGGAGAAGCGGTACATGTCCATCCCCTCTGAATCTTGTGAACATGTATAAAAAGACAGAACAGACCAGTGTGTGTGACAAACACTCAGTCACAGTATTTAGCATTAAGCTGCCACATCGGTGCCGTTGAAATGACAGGTGCCATTAATGGCCACTCCAGCGTCTGTGTTGTTAGCTTTATCCTGCTGAGAATGTAGCATAGAAATGTCACGCTGACAAGCTGTTGATGGCCTTAATAAGGAAATGATCTAATTGCAATGACTTTCACAGTCTCACAGCCTCTGTCCATATGTCCATTTTGAAATCCCCCTGTGGAGTGACAATATGTAACAGCAAATTACTTGACTATTAGAACTGGATGTCATGCTGGCAAGTGGCTTATTGACTTAGAGAAAGTTTCACTGATGAGCATTGAAGCAAGTTCTTAAATTGAATCCTTGACTGCCTCACAGAACGAGACAGGAGGGAGAATAGAAAAGCTCTGCAAAGCTTCGACAAAGGTGACATGCATTTTTCTCTTTTAGGAATGTGCACTCTTGCAAGAGGTCAGGGCAAAATGTTCATGGACCATTTACTCCTGAACACATCAGTTCCAACGTGCCATCTGTGTTTTTTCTCCAGGAAGAGATGAAATCCCAGAAAGCACAGTAATGTGACAGAGGGAGAAATGTCCTGGCAATGTTTTTGCGAGTGCAGAGCTGAACATAATTAGATTCCAGACATCCACAGGGAGTTACCAAACACACAGCTCTAATGTCATCATGACTGGGCCTCTGTTAAGGCCAACGGCACTGTCAACAAGCAGTTTGTGAAAATGTTCTAATCTTGTGTTTTTAACAATACTGAGGATGGCGCACTAAAAAAAGATCCATATTGAAAGGTGAATATAGCAGAGGAAGATCAATGCTACAGATTAGCTGGAATTTCAGCCAGTTGGTTAAACATTCAGAGTCAGGCTGAAGGCTCACAGCAGATGTTGGGGGTAGGGATCAATACGAGATTTTTACATCTGTCGGTCTGCAGGATTCACAGAACTAAAATTTAAGCTGTATATAAAATTCAAATGTAGTCACCATGACATCATCTACTTGTTTGTGGGCCCTATTTCATCTTTGCATTTTCATTCTTTGGATGAGAGAGCTGAGTGCTGGTAAGTGTGGATAGCAAGCAACACAAGAACCCTGACATGGACACTGATAGGGTTACCTGCTAATTAGTGCCACTTAAAATCCTGCATTTTGTTCAACAGAAATGGATCACAGACTTCTTGATCACACTGTTAATATAATTACCAGCACAGCAAGCCACGTTATTTCTTAGAAAATTCTATTAAAAATCTTCCAAAAGGCACCAACACCATACAAGGTAGAGAGATACAGTTCAGTGACACCAATTAACCGAGGTGAAGCCAAGCACACAGCTAGAGGGTGTGTTGGTATTTATCTGCCAATCAAAGAAACTGTGCCCCTCATAACGCAAACTAGGTCTTTATAATGTTTAATGCAAAAATAAATAAATAACCCCAGTACAGCAAAAAATTAGCTGTAGACACCAAAACATTTTTGTACCAGGCTGTAAATGTCTGTGCTGTTGATATTTGTGGCTCAAAGGTAACTGTATTGACCCCAAAACTGGGTGGATTGCATTTAAATATACCACATACATGTTTTTCTATGTATAAATTGCAACCACATTGCAAGTAATTTCTTTTTTTTTCCCCCGGTGATTTTTTTCTCAGGTCAACATTGTCAATTTCCTTTTACATTGGTTCATGATTAAATGCCAGCAAAGGGTCAGCAGTCTTTTGCTTTCTGTGTTAACTGGCAAATGCTAACGTTGTAAGCTAAGATTTCGAAGCAGAGAAACATTATACCCACTAAACTTCACCGTTCTCTTTGTTTGGATTTTAGCATATAGCTGAAAGCATTGCTAATCATACACTGCCAGAACAGCCTCGCAATAAGATTGTACACAGAGTCTTGTTTCGCTTTATTAAACCAAGGGTTAACCCTGTTACAGTCAAGTCAGTTGAAAAACTGCTGCTAAGTACTGGAGGGAAGAATCTTTTTTCTACGTGAAAGCGTGTGAATAATAGTCATTGCCCTAGTGAAACATGAGGCGGAATCATAGTCAGAGAGTTGAGGGTGGGTGGTGTGCAGGGACAACTCAAGTGAAAGAGGGAAAGAACAAATTGGATTACACTTCAGACTTGTACTGTGGATACAGATTGTGTAACAGTTTAGGGAAGCTGTGAGGAACCTCGCCAGTGTATTGTGGGGGAAAAGCAGACAGCAGATAAGAGGGAGTTGGAATTGAGGCAATCAGCACTGAAGGACCTTGTTTGGGGCGTCTCTGCTTCTTGTTTTCATTAAAATGCGAAGCGGCAGATGAATTCTGGGGCCCAGGAAGTGGGAGTGACACAGAGGGAGGAAGAAAAAAAGGTGATGAGGGGAAAAAAAGGATGCCAAGAATGCTTGTTGAGGATAAGGACGATGCTGGAAATGACAAAAGTGGTTTGCTGTGATGTGGTGACAAGTGCATCAGAAATGGGAATGACGGAATAAGATGGAAAGATGGAGGGAGAGAGAGAGAGATAAAGACAGCCAGGAAGAAAAATGACTCGTCTTAAGTTCATGATAAATTTTGGATTTCTCTGTGCTCAGCAGAGCAATTAAATAATTTTATTGTGACACTGGAGATTCTTGGAATCGATGATGGCAGATAGTTGCTGTATGTTTTCACCATATTGCAGAATGGAAATGTTTGTGTGAAGGTGTTGCACTGTATTTCAACTGAACGCATGACTGCTTATCACACTGGTCTTTGAAGACAATAATGGAGAACAAAGGGCTTCCAAATGTTTTAACTGTGCAACCCCAGGGCAGGATATTGTGAACAATTTCATCAGTTTGGATACTTTAATTCAGTGACATACTGTGGATACATGGGGTGTGATAAGTAGAGACACCAAAGCTTTTTTCCTCAGTTTAATGCATTCTTTACTGCTTTGCTGACATTCAGGCCCGAGGCAATATTTAGTCATTCCATTAAAACGGAACACAAACGGATGGTTTTGTAGTTTTTGCTTCATTAGACCCAAACTCTGCCGCTGTCTAGCAGCTGTGTGCTAAAGATGCAGATTTCCTTTAAGAAAATTAATTGCAGCATGTGAGATTACTCTTGTAGCAAATATATGAATAAAGGATGTCAAAATATAACAGAGGGAGATTAATTACTCACTTTTTACCTTAGTTTTTCCACTTTATTGTTACGCTTTTGAGTGCTACAATCATTATATTTCTTTTGGATTTTCCGAGGCTGCACAAAAGGAGAATGTAAAATACTTGGTCAGCCATCGGTGCGTGGTCTTCACATCATTTGCCATACACTTTGAATTTAAGGGTTTAAATTGCCAATGAGAATGGTCCAAAGTCAGTCTGGTCACTTGGTCATACTTGGTCAGGACCCCTTCACACTTAATCCATCCTCTAATCTTTTTTCAACACTCGGAGTAGTCCAATTCAATATTTCTTTTTATCAAAAAATAGATGCCACGAGACTGCAGTGAAATGTTCGCTCTATGTTTGCAAAACTGCATCTGAAAGAACCGCAGACAAGACCGAAGTGAAAATGTTTGAGTACAATGCACAGTGATGGTGGAGGGGTGGGGATTCGGGTTTGTTTTGCAGCCACAGGACCTGGACACAGAGCATTCATTGAGTCAACCATGAACTCCTCTGTATACCCAAGGATTCTAGAGGGAAATAACAGGTCATCTGTCTGACAGCTAATATGTGGGTGAAACTGGGTCACGCAACAAGACAATGACCCAAAGCACAGCAGCAAATCTACAGCAGCCATCCATTCATTCTCTTATGTTTACCTAGTTCAGCATCTTTGGGGGGCTGGAGTCTATTCCATCTAGAATGGGTGAGAGGAGGAGTGGACCCTGGACACGCCTTCAGCTTCTCATAGGGCTAACACAGAGAGATAGAGAACCATTCACACCCTATAGGCAATTTAGAATCACCTATTAACCTAACCCCACTAACTTCATGTCTTTAGACTGTTGGAGGAAGCCAGAGTACCAAGAGAAAACCCACACGGGGAGAAAATGCAAACTCATGATATGAGCCAACAGTGCTTATCACCCCCAAATCTACAACAGAATAGCTGAAAAAGAAAAGAATCAAGGTGCTGCAATACCCCAATGCAGGTCCAGACTTCAATCCATTTGGCATGCTGTGGTGGGACCTTGAATTGTCAGCTGGTGCAAGATAGAACTTTTGTTTGACTCTATTTACTTTACACATTTTAGATGTCTTATTTTTACATTTTTGTCCAGCGTTGCATCTGCATGGTCTCCTGTTTTTTTACTGGCTACCAAAACTGTAATGGATGATTGCAAGAGTTGGTGAATCAGAGCTTTATTTTCCACCAAAAATTGAGCAGTGTGGCCCCTGACATACGGCCATTGCTGCTGGAAGGGATCTCTTTGTTTGCGAGGTTTTCCTGGGATTGGACCAGTCTCCTTGCTTCCTTCTATTGTCGTCAAGTGTGGACAGCTACCGTTCACTCTACTGCCACAGCAGGAATCCTGATTTGCTGCACAGGGGACAAATACTTTTTCATAAAAGTGTATTTTAAAGAGCTTTTCTACTCATATTTCAGGAGTCTCATAAATAGAAATAAGAATAAATCCCAGGGTGTTAGTTGATACTGCTAGCAGCATTGTTTCTCTGCCACCTCAGCATGCTTTGATACTGTACGATTCTGGCTATATTTCTTTTCTCTGTCCCTTCGTAAATAAGGTTAATGGAGTTGAGCTCCAAAGTCTCCAAAAGTGCCCCTCCCTATGAAGATGGCTGTCAGTGCCCTGAGTCATTTCTGTCATTATTTACATGTGGTAAACAGTGACAGGGACTAATACCTACATACTACGCTTTTACTTAATTTCAGCACTCAAAGTGTTTAATTAGACTAAATGGTTTTCAAAAGCAGCACTCCACTGAGACTGCTCTGTTAACAATCTATAATGAACTTCTGATACAGGGCATTGTTCCGCACTCAGGTCGGTTGACCTCAGTGCTGTTTTTGATACCATTGACCATAATGTTTTACTTAATAGCCTTGAGGTTTTGCTGGTATTTGTGGGTCAGTGTTTGACTGGTTTTCTTCATATTTATCTGACAGAACTTTCTCTGTTAGGGTGAGCAAATTGTCTTCTACCACTTTGTCTTTGTGGAATTCCACAAGGTTCAATCCTGGGTCTGTTATTATTTTCTTTCTATCTTCTTATTTCTTCCCTTTAGCTGGCATCATTCAGTCTTTTAATTTCTTCTCATTTTTATGCTGATGACATTCCGCTGTAGATCTCTTTTAAACATCACCAGCTTGATAGTTGGTTTTGCATCCCACGGTAACTGTGTGGCTGCCTCTTCAACAATTACAGTTTTGAATTCCAACAAGGCAGAGACCATGATTATAGCTCCCCCAAAACAATAATGAAGAATCACTCGAGCTCTTGCTTCCTTTTGCTCATCTGTTAAGTCTGACATTCATATGTAATGTAAAATTTATTTCACATTGCTGTTTCTTTCATTTAAGAACCATTTCTAAATAATGGTTTCCTCGGGTGAACAGTTGTTCATGCATTGGTGTCATTGCAGCTAGATTATTGTAATGCCCTGTTTACTGGCTTAGATAGATAATCATTTTCACACCTTCAAGCTATACAAAGGGCTGCTGCCAGACTCCTAACCTGTTTTACTTTTATTAATCCTATTTCATAGTCTTTACTTTGCCTCCCAGTAGATTTGAGAAATGGTTTTAAAATTCTTGTTACCTTAATACAGCGCACTAAATGGACATTTATCCAGGCTTTCTGTTTAAATTCTTACTGATATTGCACATTAGTTTTTCAGTTTTACATTTATATTTACAGTTTTTTATGTTTCCTTTGTATTTTATTTGGCTTATTCCTTGTTTTTATTTATTCTGTTACATAAAATTTGGTGAATGCATGTCTCTAATAAATAAGCATTACCTACATAAGAGAGGTCTGCATTAAAATATGCTCCCAAACCTCAGAAAGTAAAGAAGAGTGGCCCCAGATTCCTCCACATCGACACCAATACAAATCATACAGAAAACGATCACTTCGAGTTATTCCTGCGAAATGTGGTTTTACAAGATATTGAATCATGGGGTGCACTTAGTTTTTCACAGCGCTGCACAGAGTCCTGTGAAAACTGTGATTATTTTGGTGAAAAACCGTGAGACATTCTGTGAAGTTTTATGATATTCCCTGTTTGCAAAAATGCCAAAGGGTAGCATATGGCAGAAACAGCTCAAAAAGGACATATATTTGATTTAATGTGCTGGGACAGTGCAGAGATAGAGGATACCCTCTGGTGGTTTGCAGAGGAGAACAGGAGGACTCTGCAACCAGTGTGATAGAAGCCTTTTATCAGAGGATAGAGGCAGGAATCCAGAAATGTGTTAAAGAGGTTCCAATGGAGTGCTAGCAGGAATCTGGTCAAGCAGTGAAATGGCCTGAGTAACATAAAGGAAACAAATGTGCCCCAAAATGGAGCCCCTGCGATGGAGCACAAAGGTTAATGAGCAGAGAGATCCTCTGTAGGAGACCTGATGAGAGAGGAGAGGAGGAAAGATGGCTGCATAGGGCTCAGAAGTTCAGAACGAGCGGAGACTCCAACCTGTTTCTATTGATTTTCCAAAATGTCGTCGACTAACGTGGCGGCCTTATCCCACTCGGGTGAAAAGGTTAACAGGGTGAATTTAAACTCTAAAGAGACTTCTTTGAAAAGCAGCAAAAGACTCAATAAAGCGCCCCAAGGCCCTGTCGTGTTTTTGACACTACATGTCGGGAATGCATAAAGCTGTATATTCCCTTGTTTATGGGCCAACAATATGTGAACACCCATGGATTATGTTTCCTTGTCATTCTGACATTTAAGCTAAATTCACTTTTATTTCTGCTTGAATGCAACGTCACTCCCGAAGAGAAAGGTGTCTCAGATGTGTCTGCACCTCCACTGCAACAACTGCATTCCTTCTTTTTCCCCCTTTGCTGTGCACAATGCAAGTACAAAATAAGCAAAGAAAAGAGAGACAAAAGAAACACACACATCATGCCGCCTGGCAAGATACACAACCTCTCTCACCCTTGCGCGAAGGTTCCCCTGCAGAAGTAGTTGCCAGATTGCTGGAGCATGAAGCACTAACAGCTTTGCCCAAGGCTAACTTCAACCTTTTCCAGCAGAATGGAATAGGAGATGTCTGGTGAATTTCTCATTGTTTATAGTCTCATTTCATGAAGAGATTAAGAGTGAGTGTCTTGCTTGGTGAAACAAGGGAAAACCAGGGAAGCGAGAAGATCATTTACTTTTCTGACAAAATGAGCTTTCCTCTTAAGTGAAGCTGTGTGTGATTTAAGGGTGGAATTTAGCCAGAAGTAAGGCATAATACAGAGTAATTGTACCTTCTGCATTTTCTCACGGTCAAAAAATGTTGGAATTTATTGATAACACCAGGAAAAAACCTAAAACGGAAAGTGTAGAGCTCATTCACAGTTATTTTTCAGACCCTACAGGAGAAGGTAAGTAGGTAGTAGGTAGGGGCTATATGTCACAGAGGCTTTACTCATTTGTGCTTTCAGCACAGAACTGGGGGGAAAAAAGCTGAATAGTAATCAGTCATAACGTCTTTTATGGTAGACTTCAATCTGCAATTGTTTGTGTGTGAAATGCTGTTTTTATTCCTAACGACAAACCAGTGTCAAAACTAATACGTTTTCACAGTTATGCTAAAGTCTCAATGTAAGGATTGCAGTGGAAATTTAACTCGCTTGTGTTAGTGCCAGTCCCTGGCAAATCAAGTCAAAGATGAAACACCAAACGATGATGTCAGTTTAGGTGGGGGTTCTCTTGAAAGGCAGAAACTTGAAACTAAATTGCGGAAGCACTCACTCCCATTTCAAGTGCATGAAACCAAAGAGGATGTCAGTGCCGGCAAATTGAAAGCAGTTGGATTATGCAAACAGTCTTCTGTTCCTTCATGTAATCCCAGACTGACTCTATGTCCGGATCGGGGCTCTGTGGCAGCCGTGCCATCTGCTGCAGGACTCCTTGCACCTCTTGAGGCTGAAGATAATTCTTTATAGCTCGGGCTGGAAAGCTGGGCTCGTTGACCTTCTGCAGAATGAAGTGGTTACGAATGGGAAGCCTCCCTGATGGACCTGACAAAAGACAAAAACATCTAAATTGCTGAAAATATATGCAGTAGGGGTGGAGCCGAACCCGAATACGGTATTCGGAAAGGCACAAATAACGTGTTTTTTACGAATACTTATTTCGAACAAATACTTTAAAAAATATTTGTATTCGGGAACAAGAAAAACTTTATGTCAAAAAGCTGAGTTTCCTTATGAGACCGCAGTGACTGGATGAGTGAGTGACGTGTGAAAGAGGTGACTGACACGGGCTGCTCCACACAGCAACAGAGAGGCTCGGCTGAGCGAAAACAGGCTGAACTGCATCACTATTTCTGTTGAATAGGTTTTTTTGTACCTTAACTGGGTTCCGGAGGCAGTTTATAACTTTAGCGAAGATCGGCAGATTATTCCATTACGCTGCATTAATGACGTCTGCAGTCGGGTGCTCTCATGTTCGCTCTGTTTACGTAGCTCTGTTAGCTCGGTCATTTAGACAATAGGCTGTTGACAGAGTAACGTTAACGTTCGGTTTAAAAGGTTAAAACAATGCTTGTGTAGTTGTGTCGAATTGTGTGCATTTGTGGGAGTTATATGGTACGTTTAAGTTACTCTGTCTTTTGCAGACAGCAAGATGTAGACTATAGGCTAGTTAACCTTAGCATAGCTTCCCGTCACTCATTAACTTAGCTGAAACTTTTGAATTTTACTCGAATACAAATACAAATAGAAATACTTTTCCCCCCTCAACAAATACAAATACAAATACATATACAAATA
This sequence comes from Etia nguti, assembly GCA_015106755.1. Lineage (NCBI taxonomy): Eukaryota > Metazoa > Chordata > Actinopteri > Cichliformes > Cichlidae > Etia > Etia nguti. Next base: position 21,651 of record VUQG01045026.1, on the reverse strand, counting down.
CTAATATGCAGCAATATATTTTCCTACCATCTCAACTCGTTTGTGCTCAGTATAAAAATACATAGGCTTGGCAACAATTTGGAAGGGAAATTAGTTTATTATTTATTATAATGTTGGTCAGGAAACGGTTCCACTGATGCTGGATGAAACATTTGGATGCATATTTCCTTCAGTAACAACATGTCTGAGAGACCAGCCAAAATCTGCACTAGCATGACATGAAACTGAGTGAATGTTGAAAAATGAAAAAAATGGTGGTATATCCCTTAAAGCCCCCCCGAGAGAGGCGATGATGGACAATTCACCTTTTCACCCCTGGCACACATCAAACAGACTCAATGAATACCTCACTGAGCAAGACCTTTTCTCGGGTTAACAAAGAGGAGAAAAATGCAAAGGAGCTGAAACGTGTTATTCCAAAGAGACTGGATGAGTTAAAGAGCAGCATGCCTTCATTCGGCCTTTCAGAATGTGAAAACTGAGCCCTCATCAGGTGTTTGTCTCTCACTCTCTTTTTTCATAAGGTAGCAAAGATGCTTTGAATTTCCACAAAGGCTCAGAGCTGCTATCATATTGTTGTGTACTTGTGGAGTCGTAATGATGTGGCGTATTCCTCTTGATGCTGTTGTTTTGGATGTATTACAGTCACACCGACTGTTTGCACTCAGCTCTGTGAGGCTCCCCGTCTGCCTGTTTTCCAGACATGGAAAGCAGGTGTTTGACAGCTGATGGGTCTTACTCTGCAGAGAGCACCCGGCTCATCTCTCCTCTAATGAGCTACATGAGACGGATTGTTTCTTTATCCTTCATTTGACTTTACAACAAAAGTGAGTGTCTTAACAAAACTGTTTCGCTGCTGACGGGATATATTTACCTCTTTGAGGTAGCAGAGAGACAAGTTGCCTCGATAAGGTCTTTGAAGGTGGCTTAATGATTTTCCTAAATTAATGTTTTGGCACTTCCACGGTCTGGCTGCCTCTGCGCTTCGCTCTGCTTTTATTGCACGTTTTAGTTGCTGTGTGTTCAGTTTGGAGGATCACTGGCATTTAGGTAGTGTGAGAGTTAATGAGTGTAGATGTTGAAGAAACATGGAGTATTGATTATCGCTGCTGCTGCAGCCCGTGTCACTTTTGATAATACCAGCAGCTGAAATGTTGAGTGGTTATCAGGGTTTTGTTACGGTACAGTGCACTCTGCTATTCTTACATAGAAGTGCGGCTCATCGCCACATTGCAGTGGGCCTTTTGTCAAACCCGGGATGATCACATATTTTCACTGAAACAAATAAGTCAAAAGACAAAACAATCCTCCCATTAAAGCAGGATAAACAACATAGCAATTACAGATATATGGCAGTGAGACGCTCTAAACAGCAACAGTGTATCTCCTGACAAAAACAAATTCACTGTTTTTCAAGTGTCTGAAGGCTGCGTAGTCCAGTGATGCAGTGATACATGCTGTTAACCCTTTTAAGCCTACCGGAGCGTGGACGCTCCGTTTTGCGTAACTACTTTTAAATCCCGGTAGAACTGCAACCAAATAAGCTAGAGCAATAATTTTATTTGCATATGAAACCAGAGTAGTTGTACTTACATAACATGCATTCAACCTGTCCGAGGTCGCGGTTTCCTTCCACTTATGGCTTTGCAAAAATCGTGTAAAAAGCACTTGCAACAACAAAAACATTATAATCCAGAAACACACTGTGCCAATCTGATCAGCTGATTACCTTCGAATACCGGAAGTGACGTCAGTTTTTGTGGGAAACGTATTTTACTGGTGTTTTTGAAAGTCATGTTTGACTTTATGCTTTTCTGTATAGTTTCTGGGAGGCTTAGAACTTAAACTGAACTGTTGGAAATAGTTTATTTTGATGCACTTGCTGTTTTGGTTTTTTTTGGCAAATTGTGCACAATAATATTGATTTTCGTCCTGCAGTTTATAAAAATTGGTGTATCTCAAAAATGAAACTATGAAGACACTCAAAATACATTTCCTGTGCTTGTAAACTATTTTGTGCAACTTTTTTATATTTACAGGTTTTTTAGTTTAGCTCTATCAGGACATTTTCAAACCTACACAACTGATTTCTTTTAGCCACGTGCTGCAGACATGACACCATCATTCAAGTTCATATGGAGATTGTCATTGCACACAGTTGCGTAGGTATGTTTTTTTGGTCTATACCAACTCCCGAGGGAAACATGTGGACCCTTAATTCACATGTTGCTCCACCATGTTCACCAGCTAGACTGTAACTGTGCCTGCCTGCTGTTTGTTGGCTGAGTTGGTAGTGTACAGTGGGTTAATAGCGCTCCTTTGCTAAATACGACTACCTGCTGTGACTGAAAGGAACGGCGTGAGAGCAGTGAGAGTGAGGTTGTGTAGCACAAAGCTAGACAACAAGCTGGAACTCACTATAAAGCTCTGTAAGTCGATTTGCAGATCATATTTCTGTGTCAGAACATTCATTCACATTGGCCCATAGCTGCCACACTCATGTTGTATGTATTTATGTATTCATTTTTTATTTAAATTTTCCATGATTTAAGGTATTTCCCTGGAAAGTAGAGTCATAATAAAAAAATACATCTACAGTATACTGAGGTGCCCACAATGGTGCATTTACATCAATATCCTTTTAAGGTGGACTAGTACAGGCTTGCTTGAATGGCACCCCAAACACAAGAACAGGTCCGTCCTGTTTCTTTGGAGTGGACCTCACGGTTACATTATCGTAGCTGTGTGAAGATTCTTGTGCCAAAAAAAGGTGAGATATGTGACTCAAGTAAAAAGATATGTGCTTTTATAATACAAGTAGAAAACAAAAGACATCCTTTGCTTGTACAGAATATTATCAGAAGAGATGCTTTTTGAAACAAAATTGTAGCCGAATGAACCAATAATAGGATTTTTTATTTTTAATCTCAAATTTTAAGCCATTAGACCTCTTTGTTGCCTCATACTTGATGTGCTAGATTTTATTTTAGGAGAACCTGTTTGAAGAACTCAATCTATGCTTTATATTTACTCAGTAAATTAACAGTGTGCTTTCCATAAGAAAGTGTTCATTAATAATTCACAAAGAATATCTTCGTTTTCTCTCGGCTGGAAAAAAAAGATTTTCTTTTTGGAACATTATATTTAGTTTGAATTCTTATTGGAAGTAACTTCAAAGACCTGAATGTGATATATATATATATATATATATATATATATAACTGCCAAACCAGCAGCACAGAAAAAAGTAAGAATACACAGTAGGAGGCAAGGACAGGACGGACCCTATTATTTTCAGTTCATTCTGTCTTTGCTGTTGTTTTTTTTATATCCGAGTATTTCCCTAAGTGGCTCGCTCTGTATCTTGCCTATTAATAACAGGAGGTCAAAAGAAGCGGGACAGAGAGAGATGATTCCGGGGAGGAGGAATGTTATTCTAGAGAAACCATATGGTGCTCTAAGCACACATGGAACCTGAGGAAGCTGAGCCTGAACAGAAGATGATGGATTATGTCGTGCAGGCAGGGAATGGTACAAATAAGCAACAGAAACGAAAGTGGGGTAGGAGTGTGCTCACCATTCCAAGAGGTGATGGAGTTTGTTATGTTGTTGACGGCATAAGGTATTGTACAAACTATCCCGGCTCCAGTAGGTGTTTTAGTGGAATAGAGTTGAATTATCCATTTAGTACCAGAGGGGGAGTTCATGACCTCTTCCTCTTCCACTCCCCCGCTCCTCCATCAGCCGCCCACAGTGGCAGCTGCGGTCAAGGTTAGCTCTGTGGCTATTCTGCATTTTCTGCTCGGCTGTTTGGTGAGCGAACTGAGAAAGGGAACTCTGCCAGACAGGTTTTGCCTGAATATTCTCTGGTACCGAGATGGTTTCAGGGCGGACTTTCATAACGCAAGAAAATGATCGAGATTTTTTTCTGTTGCCATGGCGCCTGCAGATCTCTATGTATGAGTATATCAGAAAGAGATTTTAAATTGTACAAAGAAAAAAAAACCAGCAGGAGGGCTGTACAATTTGAACAGGAACTAAGAATCCAAAAATAGATGGGTTTTCTTCAGCCAATAAAGCAGATAACAACACAGGGAAAAGCTGTGTTTTATAGAAAAAGTCACAAATTGGTACTGAATCAAATGTTCATCAGTACTTTTTTTCTTTCATTGCCAAGAAGTTAGCTTTTCATCAAGCAATGAGATATAGACTGTTTTGAGAAAAAACAGATAAATGCTCTGCTAAAAACGGTGCAGCACAAATTTGCTTCGAACACTCGAAGATTTCAAATACCTAAAATGATGTGAGCAACCACAAGTGACTGTTGTATATTATCAGCACAGAGGATGTAGTCTGTGTTTTTACCGTCTTTAAATATTTGCTCGGTAAGTTGTGCCTCTAATCTTCATCAGGAGACCGGCTGCTAGCAGATGCAGTACTATAGTCCCTCTTTTTGAAGGCTAAGAGCTGTTGCTGTTCCGGGATGTTATTCTGCCACACATCAAGCCTAAAAACTCAAAGTGTGAAAGGCAGTTCAGGGGCAAAGTTTCACCATCCAGAGATCTGGAGTTTGGTTTCCTGTAGACTCACACATGCAGGTCAAGAAGCTCGACGGTGGGTGAACGTGTGGGTGAGAAGCTGATTTTATGTCACTAGAGGAGCGACACAGAGTCTTGCTGGTGGTTGATGTAGGCACATAGATCACAGGTCAAGAGCAGCAACATTTTAATGCCATGCAAGATGACACCTATTGAACATGTGTAGGTGTTGCTATATTGACAGGAAATCAATAATACGCATGCTATGAATATACTGCATTACTATTTACTTCAGTTTTATTTATATGGCACTGAATCACAACCGAATCACAGCAGCAGCCGCCTTAAGGCGGTTAAAACTGATACCTTTTCACCCCAAATTGTGTGTGCGTGTGTGCTTGTGTGTGTTTACATATCTTTGTGGGGACCAAAAACTGGGAGTTTATTGTGCTTGTGGGGACCAACAGCCCTTATGGGGAAAAAATTCCAGTCCACACGAGTTTGAAGTTAGGTTATGGTTATGTTTAGGGAAAGGGTTAGGCATTCTTTTTTGATGGTTGGGGTAAGCGGCTAGGGAAAGCATTATGCCAATTAGATGTCCCCACAAAGATATGAAAACAGGGTGTGTGTGTGTGTGTGTGTGTGTGTGTGTGTGTGTGTGTGTGTGTGTGTGTGTGTGTGTGTGTGGGTTTTTTTTTTTCTTTCTCTTC
>VUQG01045025.1:21678-54642 GCA_015106755.1 Etia nguti | reverse complement strand
ACCAATGCCACTCTCCAGTGACATGCGGCGAGTGCTACGCTGTGGGCTCTTGCTGAATGAAGCTAGGACAGCCACTGATGTTTCTTCATTAGTGACAGTTTTCTTGCGTCCACATTTTGGCAAATCCAACACTGAACTAGTTTCACGAAACTTAGCAAGCAGTTTGCTAACTGTAGCATGAGAGATGGGTGGTCTCGTAGGGTGTCTTGCATTGAAATCTGCTGCAATGACCCGGTTACTGCGTTCACCAGATATCCACACAATTTCGATCCGCTCCTCACGTGTTAACCTCTTCGACATGTCAATGGCTGTGAACAAAGAGAAACTTGTAAATAACTCATGAAAGAATAAAGTTACGTTGAAACCAAGCACACCATTTTTTTTTGTGACATTACCAATAAGTTTGATGTGTCACATGGCCCTCTTCCTATTGAAAAAACAAAAGTTGTATCCAAGATGGCCGACTTCTAAATGGCCACCATGGTCACCACCCATCTTGAGGAGTTTGCCCCCTCACATATACTAATGTGCCACAAACAGGACTTTAATATCACCACCCATTCCCATGTTATTACAGTGTATCCATATAAATGGCCCACCCTGTATATTTACCTACAAATACTTACTGGTACTTACACACTAAAATAAGTGGGCAACAACTCAGGTTTTTACAATAAATCTGATATTTTTAAAAATGATATCAGACAATTTTACCCCCTAGACTGAACTCTCATAATTCATGCTTCTTTCACCACTAGTCCCAGCAGTTATTTCACTGTCTGTGAATTCATCCATGTAACTGCTTCCACCACTCCAGCTTCAAGTCTCACATCCAAGTGTCCATCTTCACAGGAACGGACCACACTGCGTATTATGTTTTTTGCAAATTTGCAGCCACTGTCCGTTGATGGCATGACTCAGAGCAGCTTCCATTTCACGCATTTGCTTCTGGATGAAAAAGTTGAGTCTGTTTCCGATGTTTTAGGATTCGACTGGTTAAAACTTGGAGTGGTCTCATCATGATGTGGAATCTTAAAAGGAAGTTTTAACTGACTGTAAAAAAAAAAAGAATTACAGTAACTACAGTAAATTACTTCCAGTTCTTAGAGCTCACTGGTTATTTTACACTTTGGGTTTTCTAGACTGAGTTAACTGGTTGTAGCTTCATAGCCTATGAGCTGTGCACACCTGTTATATGTAGTCCTCAGCTAGAAAGTGTATTTCCCAAATGGCATCCTATACTTTAAACACCTTGCAAGGGTTTAATAAAGTAAAACAGGATAATCTAGGGGCAGTCTGAGGCCTGAGGTTGACTTCTTAAACACTAAGTAAGACATCAGTGGCTATAAATCACAGTTACTTTCTATTAGTCTTGACTGTTTATTTCTACAGTTCATGGACCGAAGCAACACATATGAGAGAGCAATAAACAGTGATATATATATAAATATTTATAGCCCATTGTACACAGACAGTAGAGGAAGATGCTTAACAGAGTGGCTTCAGAGGGGTGTGAATGTTGAAGAAGAAGACTTACTCAGGCAAGCATAATGCCATATGTCATATTACAGGGAGAAACCTGGAAAAGTCATCTAAATTTTTCATCTAAATTGTTGCCTGTTTTGACAAATGCAAACATTTGATCTGCCTTTTAAAAAAGCAGAAACAAACAAATAAAATGTAATTTGTCATTTTGAACTGATTTTTTACTAACAACACAAAAAGTATGTAGACTCATAGATTTATGACATATTCAGATTAAAAGAGAATCAGTCCTATATTAGGGACCAGTAATTAAAGAGTAGTAAGTGGAACTTCTTGCATTCACACCTCTTCTCTGCAATGTGTATCTACAAATAGGTTACAAATTAAATACTATTAAATGCAAGCTTGTCCAGGACACCACCCCAGCAAATTTAACTTAAGAAGAGACCCATTCATCATCACATCCAAGAATCCCAAAAATGTCATCGCAAGATCTGCAGGTAACTTTTGCAATTACATGCATCCTAAGAAAAAGCATTTGGTGTCTAAAAAGGAAAACAGAAGCCAAACTACAATTTGCCAGATAAAGACTTTCACATCTTTTGGATTAACATGCTCTAAGCATTGTTAGGCCACAATAACACTATAAAGTTTTGTGCGTCCAAAAAAAAAAGAAAAAAAAAAAAGATCCACATACCCAAGCATTTGAAGCATTGTGATGAAAATGTTGTGGTTTTAAAGCAGCTTCCAGTTACCGACTCAGCTTTCATTTCTCTGTGATATGAAAAAAGTCCTTGAAGATAATGTGAGTTCTTCTAGAAGTTTAAGTAGAACTGGACTCTTTCACAGGATAATGATCCTGAGCATACCTGCAGATCCACAGAGGAATCCCTCTAAAAAAGAAATGGAGTGTTATGAAAGGGCCTAGTCAAGCAAAAAAGTAAAAAGAGGGATGTCCAGAATTAGATGCCATTAAAATGTAAGGCAATAAAACTATCAAATATCTTGCAAAAGAAATTCCTGCAAGACAATGTTACAAACTGGACAAACCAATAAAATGCAAACACAATGATATTTCTGCTAAAGGGGACAATGCCAGTGTTCTTGGGACGTGTTTATGTTAACAATATTACATCTGTTGCTTGATAAATGATAGAAAGCCATTACATGTGCTTGTATTTTTAAAAATGGTAAAGATTTCTTATTCACAAAAATTAGTCGACGATCACTTTAGTTGATGGTTTTTCACTGCACTTTGAAGAACATAGGGCCTGACAGACAACGATAGTGAGGGATGGAAACTTTGACAGAAAAGTGGATGGTAGTTTGACATGTTGAAATGTTATGATTGTACATGCAACAGATCTGTTGTCAGACACTTCTAAGAGTGCTGCAGATGACTTTAGGCTATTAGCTTTCTTTGGTTTAATGTCTTTGATATCCAAGCTCTGAAGTTCACTTTTGTTGCGCCTTACCTGTGAAACTGTCATGTTCTTGAGGTTTTCACAAAAATATTCTAATTCTAATCATAATTTTTTGTTATAAAATAAAGTAAAATGTCAGTTGGTATCAATTTAACTTGTCAGAACAAGACAAAAAAGAATCAGAATTTAAAGAAACATATTATTTAATAAGTAACAATTATATTTTTTTGTCATAGTGTCCTTTTCCAATTATTCTGCCCTGTCTGAGGAAAACATTGATTAATTCTCTGAACCTTATTTAAGATTTTGCCCAAGGGTCTAGAAATGACTTTAATCCTCTCCCTTTAGTCTTTTTGAAAAGCAAAACAAAGGAACTGATTTGCAGCCTTTGAGATGTAAGCCTTCTAATCAACAAAGAGTCCAGTAAATATTCTGGCCTTTTGATAGCATCCACACGTCTTCCTTCAGCACAAAACAATAAAGTGCTCCAGTTGTTTGATCAAAATGATTGGTCAGAGCACACGCGTGCCACCAATTATTTTAGCCAAGGTTAGGAACATAAAGGAGAGGGAGATATCTGTGAACCGCTTCCCTTCAAACATTCGGCTCTCTGTACGACACAATTTTAGTGTCGTCTAAGAACCTTCATTTCAAAACGCTACTAGAAATGATCGGCTTAACCATACACCCTTTTTATCTTTGGTCTGCTCAAATTCCAGTGTAATTATACACACTGAAGAGACAAATCACAAAATTAAACCTACACGCTGCCGCCATCGAAGGTGCCCTTATCATTCTGTTCAAACCAGCTCGTACTGCAGAACCGGGACTTCTGCTGAGCATCACCCAAATGAAAGAGAAAAGGTTTTAGCCGCCCTCACAATTAGAAGGAGACACTGAGCTGAGTTTGGCTTGATTGCCCGAAGTTATTAGCTCACGGTAATTAAGTCTGCATTATTCTCCCTCTGACATCAAAATGATTTTTTTTTTCAGTTCTCTGTCATTGTAGGCCGGGCATTTGCTGGTCTGACTGGTGGAGATACCCATGAGCCGACCCTGTGAGGGGATGAAGAAACAGAGCCAGTAGGAGGAGAGGGGTTGACACAGAGACGCGGAGACTGTCCTCAGCAAAGTTGAAAACCTTGACTGTGACTTCAAAGGTCTGTCAGTGTCTCAGCAGGATTTTGATTAGAAGGCTGTGGGATTTAAATGCTGGCTTGAATTTAAGAATAAAAATGTGTCAATGCTATCGCTTTTGTTTATTTGAAATTTTTAGACCTCAAATAATTAGACTATATGGCTGAAAAGATAAATAAATATAGCAGAAAGGCCTTCTTCTTGCTTAACAATACATGAGAAGAGTGAGTGCCTGTACTCTGTTTGAATAAAGCAAATAGATGCGAAACACAGGTTAAAGAGTATAACTGTTCCTTCTAAATCTGTAATGCTGAGAAGTGGAAAAATGCATAACAAATAATTGATATCTTATGTAACACAGTAAGTCTCACCATTCGTAAGTTATTAAAGTCCGAAGGATAGTGAGACTATAGGCAATTAAAACAGCAGCATTATTGCTGACACCACCACCTCAGCTGGGCTCTGCGGATTTGACTACTGATTTTTTTTCAGAGGAAAAAAGATGACTACAAGGATACTTATGGCTTTTTGATCTGTATTTGGCTTGAATATGACTTTGTAATGGAACTTTACTTCCTCAGAGAAAAGAGAGAAGGACCCCAACTGTGACAATGTTTCCAAGACATGTTGTATTTAAATAAAAGTAACCATCACGAATGCAGGAAACACTGGACCCATGACAGTTTTGTATTTATAAACAGAATTGCATTGGCATTCTCATATAAGTCTATGTAAACATCCAAACTGAAGTGGGAGTGGAGGAAATTGAAGTTGGGATTCTAAAAAAAAAAACAGCAACGCAAACAACATGAATATATGCTGTATATTTTATCACTGGTTCCATACCTTGAAAGTGCTCTATAATTCAGTTCTTGACTCTTGCAGGAGCAAAACCCTTTTTCTGAAAGCGACAATAGTATACAACACATAAGTCTCCCAAAAACAAACAAGCCAAGTGCAGGAACATATGTACTGTAAAATGCACTGGAGCCGCCGTGGGACTGCACAGGCTCTACTTGTTCTGTCAGAGCAGCATTGTGCTGGCTGAGAAGTCAGCTAAAATAAACACAGCCTTCTCGTCTCACAACTCTGGTAAAAGCTCATAGCCCTTTATTAATTCAAGGGCCTTTACCGTGTTTTTTTTGGATGACTCCAGGTTTGCCTGTCAGTGTGTCTGTGGGTAGAAATAAATTACAAGCACACATGGAGCTCTATGCACCAATATCTGCAACCATATAGCCCAAAATTTGTTTTCCTCTTTTCTCTTTAGCAGTAAATTCAACACTTGTTTTTACATAAATGTGTAAATCACATTAGATTTTATTGACCAAAACTGGACACCACCTGCGTATCAAGCAGCAGGTCAGATTCATTGTAGTACGGAATACAATAACAGCAGTTCAAGATTGAGCAAGGCAGATACTTCAGTAGTTTCTTTTCATATATTTGCATATAGAACTTACAATGTACTGTGCATCTACTTGACCCAGTGTGAGCTTATAAAATACAGCTTAATGAGCAGAGGCTTATGGTGGCCCAAAGGTTAAAGCAGCAGGCATCTGGGGAAGTTAATGAACACTCGTTGCTTTTCACTCATTCGCCATCTTTGAGGTGCCCTTGAGCAAGGAATTTAATCCTGCTGAGTAGCCAAGCCTGAGACTGTGGGTGCACTGTGTAGCCTCCAGGCCTGACTCTGCAGAAGCTGTTAGGCAAGCAGTTAAGGTTTAAATATTTGGTTTGTAATTAAAAATGTGTAGATTTTTTTCATGTCACTGCTGTCACAGAATTGTCTTTTCTCATGGATCCAATGGTGAAATTATTCTATTTTCAGTTTCTAATTTTTGTTATCACATAAAGTTATTCAATGTTTTGTTGTATTTTTATAAAATGTATGCTTGTTGGGTAGGCAAAATCCACAGTAATACATTATTAGTCCTTTCAGAAATTCCATTTGCGCCTTGTGGCGACTGTCAAATATAACCCCCCAAAAAAGACATCACAATTACATACATTAAAGACACTAACAACAAGAAAGTGCCACAGTCATCACCAAAATCCAATAATATGTGCGAGTGACACCTATATCATACCATATCATATATCACCTGGATTTGTTCAAAGGAGTTATACTATAAGCTATAAAAGACCTCTGGGAACAAGATGTTCGCAAAGGGGGCACACTGTACCTCCGTCCCAATAAAAGTAAGATATATTCACCATAAACAAGGTGTGATGCATCATTGAGGGTGTCTCATCCCTTTCCCACCATACATAACTCTCAAAGTTGGGTCATACTATGTTGTTGGTGATCTGCAATCTTATTGCCCATGTTTACAATCCAATTGAATTGGTTCTTAACCCTTTAAGACCTACCATAGAACCAAGTTCGCCAGAGCTTATCTTTATATTTTTACATGCTGTAGTGCCATTTTTGGGAGCATTTCAAGTTGCTATACATCAATACAACCGTTATAGCCCAAATTTTAATAATATGTATGCATTAAGTCCATAGTAACTACATAAATTGCAAAAAAGTGCAATAAACTACAAAAAATTTGAAAATCGTTTTTGGACTCAAGGAGGCAAGGTCTCTTTCACCCGAAACCTCTGCTGATAATGACCCGCACCCTTTTTCCCACCTTGGTTCATGTGATGAGGCACATGATCAATAGTGGGTCAATGACCCTCTTAAGGGACAACTCCTAATATGGTTTAAAATCTGGGACTCTCCACCAATTGGTCTTAGAACTAAAGAAACTTCTTGGATAAGAGAAACGTCTTCAAGAAACTCAAAGAAGTCCAGTCGCTTTTCTTTTCAAGTTCCTTAGATTCTCTCTATAACAATTTTTTTGAACATTGGCCTTTTGTCAAAAACTTTTTGAAAAGTTACTCAGTGTTCAAATATATTTTTAACACATCTCGAAATTGAGCTTATGGACGCCTCAAATAAATGTGAGAGTGATTGGCACAAATATTTTTTGTGTTTTTATAGCCCTTATGTGTAGCTCACAATTTCTGAACTCAGCGCTTCCTAATGGTAAACAAACACATTCTTTCAAATTGAAAGGAATTGTATAAATAAAGATCAAATACCATCATATCCTCCTGAGACCTGAGGAAAAGAGAATCTTCCCATTGAACTTTTTTTCTGATTTCCTTCCTCTTTGGAGGTAATAGAGGCCCCCCAAACACATGAGATATCAATGGAAAACCCAGGATGTCCTGTATTTAGTACATCAGGACTTAGTAGGGCAGCTTATATAAGTCAAAGATATAGACCAAAAACAAATGTCAGTTACAGAGGACATAAATGAAAAGGCTGGTTTTTAGGAGGATATAATTTAAAAAGCAGTCCAAAAGGGGGAATTAAATGTGTGTAATCAAGAAATATCACCTTTCTACATTTTGTCAGGATACTTTAAGGAATTGTGACTTACATACTTGTGACAACACTCACAGTCAGGTATATTATACTACTGCTGGATCACAGAACATCCTAACACTCTAGTGCACCAGTTGTTTTGTTTCCAGTTCTGCTGAAATCCCTTTTGTCATTCACCTCAGCCTCTGCCTCACTCAACCTGCTGTCTCTCTGGCTCAGAGTGACTTGGCTAAATTAGTTAAATAAACCGGAGAGACAGAGCGAACACCACAGACAGATTGTTGTTTGCATAGTCATCCTGGAACGTGGCATTCTTAGTCTGATCTTTTAATATCATTGCTCTGAAGCCACAGAGCTCAGAATAAATTTGGCTATAATACTGATGATACTGTATTGATTACAGTCAGCTATCTTTGCTATTGAGATCTAGAGTTGTTGCGCTTGCGAGCTGTGTACTAATATTTACTTGATGTGTAACTGTTATTCTGGCAGTTTTCCATTCTTGCTATCCAGCAGTTTGCAACAAGAATCGACAAAAAAGGGTGACAGATAATAACAGGATCAAATCTTAATCCTTCAAAATATTTTTGGCAGACATACAAAAAAGGTCTGTGCCTCTTCAACAGTCCATTTGATATAGCTGAAAATCCCCTCCAGCGGTCAAAGCTGACAATGTGAACTCTCAACATCACAGTTGTAGTCCTATTTCACAGTTAAAGTATGTGGAAAATCAGGCCAAAAAACCTTCTAATGTGCACTGTCTGAATACTCAGAGAGCTCTGAGTGGATAACTTCACAGATGTTTGCTTGAATCTTCACAGTTTTTCCTCCTAAAGTGTAAAAGTTGTAGAAGAAAATCTGACCACAATCACATCAAGCAATCAGTTGATATGAATGTAACTCCATCTCTCCAGCTCTCCAGGGCAAAATACAATACTGACACATTTCTATCCACACACCACTGCAATAAAAACCTCAGAGAGCTGTTGTTTTTCTATAAGCTTTAAGCTAAGGGGGGTTTGAGTAGATTCTTGTCTTTTGCTTTAAGGATGCACAGGCTGTAGAGCTCCAGGTGCCCAGTTACTTTGGCAACATGAAGCGATAGAGCTGAGGAGATGGACTCTCCTGTTTACTGAACATTTGCTACTGAATGCGTTGTCCCGTCCACCCATGCATTATATATTAAGACTGGTGACCAAGATCCAATACAAGATACATTTAGCATGAAAAAAAGGAGTGTTAAGTAAATGAATAAGCCCAGTGACAAATTCAAGCAAAAAGCCTGAAGCCTTAACCCTTTACATTCAGTTGAACAACAGGGTATCTTATATACTGTTGTTTGGTGCCATGTTTAAGCTAGATCTGTCCCCTTAGAACAAATTGTTCTAAGGGGACAGATCTAGCTTAAACATCTAGCTTTGTAGGCCTTTTCTCTTGAGTGATCATCCGTATTCTATTATTATTAATTTTTGTCTCTTCTAGTATCACAATTTCCCAACACAAAGGGCACAAGCAGTCATGCAACATTGTGCTAAGAATAAAAAGTATGTGAATCTTATGCCATATAGCCTTCACTGTCATCAGATTTAAAACCAAAGAAGCATCTACGGATAATTTTAGAATGATTTGTCCCCGGTCATCATCATAAATACCCAAAATAAACATTTAGGAAGAATGGCTGTGCATCACTTAAAACATTTGAAACCTCAATTTCAGTATCTTGAGTACATTTTCTCTCTTTCTGATCCTTAACTTAGCTTGTTATTATGCAAATTATTTAATTGGTTGTCATATTCAATACATTGTTTTTGAAAGTGGTTTTCAGTGCACAGTAGTTCATTATCCACTCATTCAGTTGGGTACATAATCAGAGTAATCTGAGGATCAGACAGTATCTGCTCTTTTTGAATCAGTCACTTTCAGCTGGATGAGAGGAGGATTGATCAAGCCTTGGAATCCATCCAGGCATCATGTAGACTTTATGGATGACTCCTCTTAATCCACAACCATCATACCACACTGTTTCTAGTCTTTGCTGCAGTCTGTGGACATCTGCAATACCCCAAGAGACTTTCACAAATGATCCTGTAACAGATCCCTGAGCTACTGCCCTGTACATCCACCTCTCCTTGGTGGTCCCACTCCCCAGGGAGCGATGTCCTGCAAAAACCACTCAGTTAGTCAAGGCCCAGAAATAGGCAGGGTTTGTAAAAACACCTAGTTGTGTAGACATCTGTTTGCAGACAATGTGTACTCCTGAATGAGTACACACCGTGTACATCACTCCTAGCTGTGCCACTGAGCTCTGATACTTTGTCACCTTCACATAACCGAATTTCCTCCGGGTGGTCTCGTGGGATAAAGTCTCTTTAGGCACCTGTGCTGATATTTTAGACAACAGCCCAGTGTTTGGACACGTGGACACTTTGATGGGAATTTTAGCTGAGAATCCTCCCACAATTTGAACTGGGTGTATTTAACAACACAGCTGAGCCTCTCAGATGTGTCTTCTACCATGCTTTGATGATAGTCAAGCCACACTATCCTTGTTAAAAGATCTCGCCTTCAGCACCTGGCTGTCACATCAGTGATGATTCTCTCCTCCCAGTGCTTAGAGCTTTAAATGTCTTACAGCCGTTCTCCTTTGAGGCACACAGGGTATAATAGTCACTCAGTAGGACAAGTTGAAGAAGCTGAAAAAGTCAATATAAACTGAGTGAAACATGAGCTCGGCATAATGAGGCCTGGCCTATCAGCGCCAATAACAAGAGAGCTTATGGCCCATCACATGCGTCTATTCTGCACATGCACCTTGCTCCTTTTTCCTACAATGTTACTGATGTGTAACCTTGTATTGCTACTGGCACCTCCTCTTGGACCAGTTGTCAGTGGAACCACTACTACCTGTCTATCCAGATACAGCTGGCTCAGTAGCTGAATCCCATGCTGTCATCTTACTTGTAGTATTCTGAATGCCCAGATGCCTGGATTCTCCCCACTCGCTTCTCCCATCGCTTCTATAAAGCCACAAAATCACCCAACAATGCAGTTTTTCTTTTTCTCATTGTTGCTATGTTGGATCTTAAGGGGGACCCCTGCATAGTAGCCCACAACTGTTTGTCGAAGGAGTCATTCTGCCACTGGTTTAAAACTAAACCAATCTTGACGTTACATAATCGGGGTTTGCTTTGATAATGAATAATATCAGCTCAAACACCTCCACCTGCAACAGTTTCTGTTTTATTCATGCTCATCTCCTTCCAGGTTAACAGTTTTCTGGAGGTGACAATGACATGCAAAAATCATGATTGACATGCCAGTTAATAAACAAAGATTTACTCAAATCTTTTTGTTGACATTTTAAGCCATATTTGTAAACCTAAAGCTGCATTCTAAATAAAATTCCTACAAACTGCATGTCTGTGTTGGAAGCATTGGAACCCTCAAGCATTTGTTCATAATGTCATCTTTCTTCATTGAGGGGGGGCAATATCATATACAAGCATAAATAATATATTGTTTTGAGTTGTTGCAGGGGACTCGGAGAGTGCAAACATGACATATTAGAAGCATTGCAGTTTGTACTTGTTCTCGCTTGCCTCTCACAAATGACTATTTTCACACATTCACTTCTGCACAAGGGGCTTCTGTCGGAGTTATGATACCAAACAAGTTCAAGCAAAATTCTTCTGAGATACAGCAGGATAAATTATGTCCAAATTTCCTGCTCAGTATTCCCAAACAGACTTGTCTTGCCTCTCTAATCATCTATGAATCAATACACCAGGAGTGCCAGCATGTGTCAGTGTGCAAAAACTACATGAAACAGAAAAATCACTTCACTTTTTCTTTGCTTTGATACTTTTTAGCCTTTGGTCTGTTTGTAATGAGGGACAGGTTTAGACACTTTTGAATGGAGGACTGAGAGTGCATACAATGAATTTTTTAAAATACCAATTTAAAGCCCTGATTTTTATTTATTTATTATGCATCAAATAAAAACTGGAAAAAGAAACCCACAGTGGCACAGGGATTTTAAACTACCTTATGGTTGTTTGGATTTTCTTTCTGGCCACTGTGTACTGATCACATTGGTCACTTTGTGTGTTAATATTTTGCAGCTCGTTATGGTCATTTTGCTTTGTGTGTGTGTTATGTACCGTATTAAAGCATTATATGATTTTTATTTCTCTACAGCAGCATCTAATTTAGGAAATTTTGAATATACTCATTTTTGATATCTCCAAGTTTTTTATGTTACCGTGTCAATATTGCATTACATTAACTTCATTTTAATGTATAAATGTACATGGGAATGGGATTTAAAGACCCGTGAATTACTCGAGCCTCTTAAATTTTTCCAGCATCTCATTTAATGCATTTTTGCAAGAACGCGTTACTGACAGGTACACTGATGTGGGTACAAAAAGTACACCTTTTGTGCCTCCACTGAAATTGGGAGGGTAAGTAGCAGTCAGGTGCTGACCAGAAGCACTTAATTATCATCAGCAGGTGTGAACTTTTTGGCATTTTGCTGGTGAGGCGTGTGTTAACAACAATGCCACAATCTTTCCAGGAGCAGACGTCCATTTAGGTGTAGCACGCAGGTGTGTGTTAACAACAATGCCGCAATCTTTCAGGAGCACACCATCCCAGCAAATTCACTGCAAGGTCAGATGCTCTGAGAAATTGAAAAAAAAAAAAAAAAAACTGGAAAAAAAGAGCTATATCTGAGACCCTACAGGCCTCAGATAGCATGTTAAATGTTAAAGTTCATGGCATTACAGTTAGAGAAACACAGAACAAGTATGGCTTATTTGGAATGGCAGCCCTTCTTTATCACATGACTATATAGGTAAACCATTACTCATGTAAAAAAAAAAAACAACAACCACAATGAAAATAAAGTTAGGAAATCCCCTTTTACTATACAGATGTATATTTAACTGAACAAAATCTTGCATACTAGTTTTTAATTATATACTTATTGAGGTGGACTGTACTGGTTGTTAAGTGCAGCAGTCCATTTAATCCTATACAGATGTAAATACATTTTGCTGTATACAAACACACAATGACTCCCACATTTATCTATTTATTTATATTAAAAACATCTACCAGCCCTTTTTTTTTTACTATTGTCTTTGTGATTAAGTAAATTGATTTGCCAACACCACAAATAGACGAAACAATACTGTAGCATGGGCATGTACTAGTTTATCACATCTTTAAGGGAAAAGCAAAAAAACAAATCATTCTTTTATTCTATATATATTATCCTACAACAAATTTTCGCAACATAAGTAGTTTTTGTGTACATAGAAACTATGAAATAAAAATCCCAGGGTACAATGTGAGATTAAGTCCAAACAAAAGCGCATCTGAAACCTTTGTCTGGATTTTTTATCACGGTAGTTTGAGATGGAATGTGGGGGGGTGGGTCCACTACCACAATGGCTATGATAGATGCAGTTTCACTCCCATGCTATAAGGCTAATACTCACTCACTGGTTTATTGCAGCATTTGGTGCTTTCTCGGAGGCTGCATCGAATGATGGAACATGCTGTGTGAGATAGATTTGCTCAGTGACCCTCTTCGTAACACTAATGTTCATTACTAGCTAATGTGAAACTTTGAAGTTCCCCAGATGGTGTTGGTTGTTATTATTCATGCTCACTGTTCAAGCTTCATGACCTGTAAATAATATTCTAAACTGTGTTGTTTTCTAAGCTGAAAGTAGGGGAGCCCCGCCTTTTTAAATTTTCAAGTGTCAGTTTCACTGGCTCTTTTAAATACATAGCAACACTGTTGCAGGCGAGCAAATTGTGTTTACTGTTTCAGTGCCTTATTTATTTATGGGATAGTCACAGTAAACTGAATGACTTTAATTATTCCATGTTGGATGGTGGCACAAATCTGCACTCGCAGAGAGCGAGAGTGTGCAAACACCAGAGCATGTAAACATTAATAAACGTTAGTGCACCAGCAAGCCCACATAATAAAGTAAAGACGACGCATGAATATAGTCAATAAGTGTGACAAAACTGAAACGATGAGAAGATTTAAAAACCGTAATTCCAGGTCACATACATTTTAATCTTTAGGCAGGACGAAAAGAGGATACAACTACTAAATCCCCTCTGTGCTCTAAATACTCCACAGGCTATACACTAATACACTCTGAAATGAACAGTTTCAAGCTGAAGAGCACCAAGTTCCAAAAAAGAAGCATAAATTACAAAGATGACCTTTAAATTCAGTGAAGACTTAATAGGTTAAATGTATCAAGTTAAATATACCTATTTATTGAGTCATATTGCTCTGATGCTGATGTTCATGAATCATTAATCCTAAGACAAGACTTAATTGCCAATTTCTGTGTGGAAGAAACAAAACCAGCAATATCATGGCAAAAACTACATATGTCATTGTCAGCTAGTAAGGAAAAATGAGCACGCATTACGCTGCTAAGAGGTATTTTTAGCTTATAATAACATCAGGGCCTCGGCTTTGCTTAATTTGTCTAATAGAAATAGGATTTCAGCTGAATGTGAGACCCTCCTGTTAAAAGTCCCAGCCAAATTTAAGTAGACCAAGTATGCATATTTGGATTTTTCTAAAGAGGATAAAGGTTGAGAGTCAGCTCTCATTTCTTATCAGGGTTTGCTGGTCATGCTATCTGCCACTACCTTGGTCCCCGTCTGGCCTGTTAAATGGATTACTGTTAAATCTGTTATGTTTTGGGTGGCATATTTAGCTTATCACTTGCCGTGAATTTGAGCCGTTGAATTTCTCCGCACAGTAATTTGGATGAATAAAAGAGTCTCTTTAGTATGCAGTATGATGGCTATTAGACTAGCATTACACCTCAGGAATCAGAAAGAGAGCTACTGATCCTGACTGATCCTGTGCTCAGGGCTGGCCTCTGCTGCCGGCACAATGATTCATTCCCTCATAAGCTACATTTATGCAAAGGATAATATCTGAAGATATAAATCCAGATTCAGTATATTTAAACCTGCAATATTTCCTGCAAAGGCCAAACTCTGTTACAGCTTTAACTATATAACTAGAGTTTTACCTGTGTTTTATTGGCTTTTCAAACAAATTAGCTGCTTTTTAACAGACAGCTCATAGTCAGTAAATCTGGTAATTCTGCTTTATAGAATCCTGAACCTGAACAAATTATTCTTCCAGTGAAAATAATTACTCTTTTTTTTTAATTCATTGCAATCCTCCTTTTCCTTTTTGTTTCCTCTCTTCTTTGTTTAAACATCTGCAATACAATTTAAACTAAATCACAGTGACTACTATGGTAAAAAGCAGATAATCCAGGTTACATCTGAGCTACACTGGGGACAAAAATCTATAATAAGCTTTTAGCATATTGGAATTCAGGTGCTTTCTGCGCATCTTTTTGGCTCTGTTTACAGTCTTTATAGCTTTTATCAGCTTTTATCAGAGATGGGTGTTACAATGCATGTGCACATCACTTTAGCTGAAGTTCCAATTCAATGGCAGAAACTCCTGCAGGAAAAATTGCTATTCCAACACAGGCAACAGCTGGCCTGCAAAGCACCCCCACAAAAAGGAAGATGAACTTAAAACATGAAAGACAGTCTGACAACATGTCAATATTGCACAAGCATACTTACAGAAGTATTATATCCCTTGCTTTCCGTTCTTTTCTTGGACGGGTAAGCTGCTGCATTTTACTGCAATATAGGGAGTAAATTTGCTATAGTGGAGGGATAAGTTGAGTAGATGATGAAAACAAAGAGGTGTGTTACGAAGCAAGATTACCGGGTTAGTGAGGTGTCTTGAGCTTTCAGTTTTTAGTGTCACACAAGTGGCTCTCTTTTTACCTGGTTATGTCATCATAGCAACTTATGCTGAACACATAACCTTGTCTTGAGGAGATTTTGTGTTCAGAGTTTTGATTTAACTGTGGTTTGAAGCACCACATTTCACTTTGCTTGCTTGTTTTTTTGCTGTATTTGCAGTGAAGATTCTCTGTTGAAGGAATTATAGATATATACCTGTAGAGGCTTACAGTGGTACCAAATGTGTGAGAGAGTCACAGGAATTCACATGTCATTCATGCAGAAAATAAATGTTTTTAATGGTTTATCTTAACAGACCTGTCTATTTATGGGCTTATATTACTGAAAATATTAAACTGGACAAAAACAAATGTCCCACAGCAAGTTAGACATGAGTGCACTGATGTATCAAAAAATGTATGTATCAAACTAAAAGTTTCAGAACTGAAATATGCAGTTTTCATGTTAGAAATAAATGCTAAAATAAACAGCAGACAAAATAAACATACCAATTAAAGATTAATAATTCCTGCAAAATTGCTCTCTTGACTGGGTTTTGCCATTGTATCTTCATAATATAAAACACGCTTCATAATATACAGTGTAATATGCTCATTGGTTAGCCTGGTGTTAACTGTACTGAGAAGGTCAGCTGGCTGCAGCTAGGGATAATTTCTTCTCATTTTTATATAGGGTGTGAAGTGCTAGTATAGTGAGAGGTGGAGGGAAGGGACTGTATTTTCAGAATCAATTAAGTTTTTTGTTTTTGTTTTGGGCCAGAAGTTCCATTCTAACTTCTTGCCCATGGGATCATTAGTAATGTATGGCAAAGGCAGAAAAAGAATACAACAGGCTGTTCAATAATAATTGAAAATACAAAGAAAAAATATTTACTATACTGTGGTCTCAAGCCACTCCTTATATCTTAATATTTTACCGGGAGAATGCAAAATAAATGAAAACAGTCTGAATTCACTCAGGCAAGATGTTTTGTACGTTCTTTAAGTAGTCTTTAGGAAAAGTAATGTTGAGGTCTGGGCTCTGGGGAGGCCAATCAATAACTGACAGGTGTCATGTTCAAAAATGAACCTGTTGCCAATCAGACACTTTCCAGATGGTATTGCATGGTTGATCATGCAATACCATAAACCAGCTGTTCTTCACCGAACCATCCAAGGTGTACTCTCAGTAGCAGGAGAACAATACGAGAACAGCCCCACCAAGACTAGAGATGGAGCGATACTGAAGGAGCATATAGGAGGATGCAACAATAACAACAATGCTCAGTGGCTAGCGGATCTAAGAGTGAACCACAGCAGCCTTCCTGAGCAGAATTCAGTAACCATCAAAGTGGCAGACATCCAAGAAAATATGAAGTGTTGGACAAACCCAAGTCCTGACATGATCGTCAACTACTGGCAAAAGAAGCTAACTGCACTTCATGAGCATCTGGTAGCACAAATAAACAAGCTACTAATGGATGAGATGCACCCACAATGGCTAACTGAAGGCCAGATAGTATGATCCCCAAGATTCCCCAGAAGGGACTAATCCCATCCAACTACTGGCCAATAACCTGCCTCAGCACAACATGGAAGCTCCTGTCAGGCATCATAGAGGCTAAGATAAACATAAGCAGGGCCCAGAAAGGTATTGGCAGAAGCACAAAAGGGGCAAAACACCAACCACTGGTACATCTACCACTGGTACCAACAGTAGATAGAAGATCAACAGGAGCCTTAATCAGGAATTCCATAGGGATTTGGCAAACAACAATAGAGGTCAAATTCAAGTCAATTGCACAAGTCACCAGCAACATCTTTGCAGAGCGTGGCCTAGAAGTCCTGATGAAGTCCAGAGAATGGGATACACCCCTAAGGTTGGTCGAGAATGACCAAGCTAAGATCCTGTGGGACTTCCACATACAGATGGACAAACTGGTGATGGCTAACCAACCGGACATAGTAATGGTGGACAAGCAGAGGAAGAAGGCCATAATGATAGATGTAGTTATACCAAGTGATAGTGACCTCTGAAAGAGATGTAACATAAGAACCTCAAGAAATACCAAGGGCTGAGAGAAGAGCTAGAGAAGATGTGTAGGATGAAGGAAACAGTAGTCTCCATGGTAACTGAAGCACTTGGGGCAGTGACCTCCAAGCTGGGCAAAGTGGCTCAAGCAGATCCCAGGAACGACATCTGAGATCTCTATCCAGAAAAGCACAGTCGAAGGAACAGCAAAGATATTGTGCAGGACACCTCAAGCTCGCAGGCCTCTGGTAGAGGACCTGAGCTTGAATGATAGGACCCCCCCATATGTATGTGCACTCATTAATCTGTTTTACAGATTTACAGATTAATGCATGTGAAATGAATTCAAGGCTTTCAGTCACAAAAAAGATAAAACAAAGAAGCCTATAGTTTTCATCAGATTTGTAGCCAGAATTGAGAAAAAGAGAAGAAAAAATATTAAGAAGAGACACAGCTCTATGCATCGGAAGTCTGTTTTCTTTGGATGAATGTCCTAAATGGTTTTCCAAAATATATTGTGGTGACAGAAGTATCGCTGCCTCAACTGTGTTGACACATAACATTTTTGTATATTTATCATACCTCGCTGGACATTTTGGCCATTGGGCACTTTTACACATTCTGTGTCAATATTTGTGACAACATACCAGATAAGTTTATTAACAACATCTGCTCATTATCTTAGTGAATCTAACAGAGAACCCACAGTAAATAACACGACTCAGAAAATTTGCATGATCAAATGTGCAACAGAGTGACAGACAAAGCAGGACTGAATTGTTTGTTTAAACTACAGTATAATGCCTGTTAAGGCCTGTGAGCTGAACCACACCAGTGAGTTGGTGAGTTGTATTTGTTCAGTCATTTCATTGTAAACTAAATGAATCTATTTGCTTTCCAGCTCACAGATTCTCCATTTAATATGTCCGACCATCTGTTATAGGAAACATGGCTGATTTCAATCTCTTCATGTTCATAAAGGAGAAAGCGCCAACAATTAGCCTCATATTTCCCATTCATCCATCCATTGTCTATACTCTATATCCTCTGTCAAGATGCAGCATTGGTCAAAAGGCATTGAAAACCCAGGACAGGTCAGCAGTCCTTTACAGACTAACACAATTTCACACTCACATTCACACATCTGGGAAATTCAGTGGATGCAGTCAACTTGACCTGCATGTCTTTGGACTGCAAGAGGATGTTGGGGCACCCAGAGGAAAAGCTGTGTGAAGTCAAGTCAAGTTTATTTGTACAACCCCAATATCACATAAAACGTCTCAATGGGCTTAACAGGCTCACAACAGCAACAGTTACCCAACCAAGCCCAAACTCCCAAAGAAGACAAGAAAAAAACCAAGTAAAAGGTAAGCATCAAAGAAAAAAAGAAGAACCCTCATGAGAAGAGAACGAGACATTCTCCTTCCTCTGACAGCTGGGATTAAAAAAAAAGTGCTGTATTGAAGAAAATAGCAGGACAGAATTTAGATTTAATAGAAACAGAAATGAATAAAATAGGTAACATGCAAATACCACTCAGAGAGCTTCACAGTCATTAGAGAGCCAACATGTGGATATGATTTTTGCAGCCTTTTCAGGTAAGTGGCCACTAAATTATTAAAACTTTGTGGTAAAAGACTATAATTATAAACTACACTGACCCTAACTATGGTTAGTGGTTATTCATTTGCGTCATCAGGCATACTTTTAAAGTCTGAAGATTTTTTACAACAGGGAAAGTATTCCTCATTGTAGTCAAAAACGACTGAAGATTAAAAAACAGTCATGGGTAAATGTTCCGGTCTCAGCAGGGGATATATTTTGCAAAAGTGACTTCAAAAAGTGTAAATTTTGAGTACAAAAAGATGTTTGTGGGAGCAAGATTAGCTCTCAGGGTGAGAATGCAAGCATATGCCACAAGGCCAAAGTGCAGCAGCCTGGGCTCGAAAGTGATCCGAGGCCCTTTGCTCACCTCTCTCTCACTCTCTCCCCATTATTTAGGCAAAACTGCCCCAAAAATTATATATACATTTTTTGAATGATGTTTAGATTTAGTTTAAATTATACTTCAAATGTGGCACAAGTTATCTATTTAGCTAGCTAACTTTATGGATTTATAATTGCAAAAGTACAGTATCATACTGCCAACTATTGCTATTTGCTGTTTCACACTTAAAAAACAATTTAGAGGTTAAAAAAAGGAAAAAAGAACTTGGAAAATATGATTATTGACAATGACCGATATATGATTACTAATGAAAAACTCTAACCAGCATTCAGCGCTCTCTGTAGACTGTAAAGTCTCTCTCTCTTGCTTATCATCCATTGTGTACAGAGATCCATCTAGGCTATGCATCTGTCTAGACTTGTGCTGCATTTGTGCCTCATAATTAGACAAAAACTGCAAGAAATTGTTAATAAAGTTAATTTTATCCTTTTGGGTTCTAGCATGAGAAAGACCTTTAGTTGGCTGAAATATGATTTATAAAATTTGAATTTTGATGGCAGTGCACATGCTCTTATTGTAATCCCTTGCAATTCAGCAATATTTTTAATGAAATACTAAACTTTAGCATAATTTCTAAAGTGATATTGTTGCATCAGTTTTACAAATTTAATATAATTGAGCACAGAATAGAGTCCATAAAAAATAACCCCATAGGTTGTTTGTGCAAGTTCCTTATTATGACCCACAGTTATATTTTATTGTGTCAAAGCCCACTAGTGGGTATAGTAATTATGTTGAAAGCAAAGGAGAGAGCTGTTATAAAGAGCTAAATTTCAAATATTGGCACATCAAGTTAAATCAATGGCTTGACAAAACATTGAACTTTAACACTCGAAGTGGCTGTTCATTTTCTGCTTCAAAGCTATAGCTTTATTCCTTTTACCAAGACCACGGCATGGCCTTATCTATCTATTTATTATTGTAACAAGGATGAGACCAGTATTATGAAACCTATGGTGCTTATCAAAGAAAGGGACAAAAAACCCATTATGATATTCAGTTTGGAGAACCAGCTGGCAGAAAGAGCCACAGAACAGCGAGATACACATTCATTCTGTTTATAGGATTGAAGAACAAAGTGCAGCAAAAGATCTGACTCATGGATTTAAGACCAAACTTTGAGTAATACCTCTGCTTTAGCAACTAAACCCCAAATTTCCTGCAAATCATCTATTATGTTTGTGTGATAGATAAAAGTGCATAAAACGAAGTGCTGTGTGAATTTAGTGTAAAATTGCTTTGAGTACTCAGTAAGAGTTGAAAAGCACTCTATGCATCCATTTAAGCAAAAAATGATGTTTTAAACTTCTTTCTCAAGACAGCATAGTATAATGCACACAATAAATATATATTATTATATATATTTTTAAAATTAGCCTTCAAACACATACTTTTATATCAAAATGAAGATTTCATGCATCCTTCTTTTTTACAGAGCCATAGATATACTAATATTATTTTACACAAGTATACAGTTACATATTATATAAATCCATTATATTAATATACTAATATATATAAAAAAAATTATATGTACATTATATTATTATGTACAGTTTTTGAATGCAAAACCCCTTTGCATTACATATAAATACTTCCTTTGACCTACTTATCTTACTGCAGCACTGTTTAATTTATTCCTCCCTTCCTTAATTTTCCTTAATTATTCCATCTATATTTATTTATTTAAGCCATTTAACATGACTCGAGAAATTACAACTGCTAACACATTAAACATAATGTGCAATGATGCAAGAGACACAGGAATGAACAGATTTTCTCAAGTCATATCTGAACTTTGTGCTTTATGTCACTGTAGTGCAATCTTCTTTCTCGTGTGCAGCTTAATTTGACATTGATTTTTAAGCTTATTCATTATGGGACGGAGCTGTAGGCACAGCTAAGTCAAACAAACTAGGTTCTGTCTTGACATATATGATCAGAGCTTGGCAGGCCAGACACTAGACGGATGAAAGGCAAAGCATCAGTGGTGTCCTGATGTACTGGTGTGAGCATATTTGTACTGTATGTATTAACACATTACCCACCTGTAATATTCTCTTTTAATTAAAAATAAAACATATGTGCAGTTACTGAAAAATAAATTTCCAGGTTTCCTTTCATCTCACCGTGGAAGACCCATAGGAATTTTGCAATTACGCAGGCTGTCAGGTAAGGTTCAGGCTACGTGGATACATCTGCAAAATGATTGAGATGCCCTTATATGGAGCCCTGTGGATGTCAGCTGCTCTAGATCTACAAATATCATGAGCATTCAAATGCGTCAAAGAGCACCAGAGAATGACAACTTACTACAAATTGAAAGTTTAATGGCCAAGCATTTTGATGCAGTTAGAAATTCAAATCAAATTGTTCGGGCTCCCCATGGATCACTCTGACTGAGAGTAAAATAGAGAAAAGGCAAATATCTCTGAAAGGGATTCTTCTTCCTTATTTATCTGAAAGCGCAAAATGAGCTGACAGAGTTAGCCATTAGCTCAAATTACACTCAGGTCTCTTCAAAGAATCACAGCTACTTAATACAAAAGGCTGATGTATCACAATATTGTCGGGATTGTTTTAGTAGTCGGCTCTGGAAAAGATCTACAGCTCTCATCTGAGAGAAGACACTTTTCCAACAAAGCATGTCTAATTTGAAATAGAATGAAGGGAGGGGGAGAGATTTCAATGAGCCAGGAAATGTAATGCATCTGGCCCAGCACCTTTGATGGCAGTCTATCAGCTGCAATATGAATGTGAGGATTTGCGTGGCCATTCATGTGTCATGCTCTCCAGCTGAGAAAGAACGCAGCTTTTATATTACATGGGTTAGCACTTCCACAGAGATCACCTCGGACCTGCTGGACATTTTCCCTCCATATCCATTGTCACTGCTGTGCTGAGTGAAGCCAAACAAATGCCACCTAGAGTATCCAGATGAGAGAGGAAATAGCAAATATAATCTTTGATATTTAAGTCAGTTAAGAGCTGTCGTGATGTCATCAGGAGGCAAATTATGGATTTCTTTCATGGTTAGTAAATAGTAGACTCATTTGTAGACATGGTAACAGCACCCAAGTTGATTTAACAAGAAAAAATATGGGATTATTTTCTGGTTCAAAATAGCACATTAAAATGAAGCAAATGACACTCTTTTACATGTTAGAAGATAATTTTGCCTAATGCTTCTTAGTACACAGAGTTATATGAGAATATTAATATCACTCTTTTGTCAGTGCTCTTAATCTGTAGCCATGAGCCACAATCAGCTAAAGCTAACGCAAACCTCTAGTCTCTGATAAAGACATGCTAACTGGTGTGGTCTAAAAGATAACTATTTAAAGAAACTTTGCAAAATATGAATTCTTTATGTTGGATATCAACATGTGTTGTATTGCAGTCAGCATACTAACTACAACTGTAGCGATCATTTTAAAGTCTCTTTGGGCTGAAAAGACGTATGTCCTCGTTAAAATAGTGATTTATGTGCGTGTGTGGTAACGTGAAAGTATTCTAACGAATAGTGTACCAAATTACTGTCTTCAGGATCAATTAATTACTCCTAAAAAAGTAATGTTTAATGTGTAATATTTAAGAATATTCCCCTTATCAGAAAAGTTCTCTAATTTTCAGGGAGAGTTTATAATTAAAAGCTATTGCACCCGAGTTAGCTAGCTGCTAATTTGAACCTGTCGAGAATAATTCAAGCTCTGTGCAAAGATTACGAAATCCACACATGCTAATAGAAAGCCTCTTCAAGCTCTAATAGCTTCTTTTGTACTTGCTTGAAATTACCTTTCAAGCAAGTACCTTACCTCACAGACAGAAAAGGGAATTGGGATAGACCAAGCATTCAGACATGATGGCTGCAGTCTGGCAATTCAGGAGTGCAAATGTCAAAGGGCGTTTTGGTGCAGTGAAGAGCATGCAGGGGCCGGAGCTTCTCGAACAAGCAGCATAGCCTCTCACCAGTAGTGGGAAATAGAGGACATCTTGCCAGGGTTATGACTTCAAACATGTAACAGCCTCAGCAGCTTCAGGCCAAGGGAACAGATTGCTCCAATTACAGCAAGCCTCACGCACCAGATTCCCCTTGACACATGCAACGGTCTATTGGAGTGGACTTAGGGTAGTGGCATGTTGCTCTGGAGCACTGGGGGTCCACATATCCCAATGCCAATCTGTATTCTGTTTGAACCCGCACACATCTCCTTTTAGCCCTGCTTTCATTTCAGATTCTGTTCATACTGGCTGTTTTTGGCTGCCAGCACAGGTGATTGGCACCTTCTTGCTGAATTTATAACAAAATCAATTCTCTAACAGCATCCCTGAGCACATCAATCTAAGAAAGATGCTTTCTACCCCCTCATTTTCAGCTTCACAGGCTCAGAGTGGTTATAGATGAATCCCTCTGTATACTCATATCGGCTCCGAGTGCTGTGGCAGTGCACGACTTTAATTGGCAGCGTCAAGTAATGCACAACATGTTAGGAGCTAGCAGCATTGGGAATCACCTTGTTAATTGAGGGCCGCAGTTGAGAGATTGACTAATTGATCAAGGCCTTTACAAGAGGTAGATAATTCATGGCGGCAACAGTGCAAGGGGAGGAGCCTTGTCAGTGATGATTCATGTGTCTCTTGGAGGAGAGTTGGTCTCCATGGTCTCTTTTGTTCAGCAGGCCCAGTTTGAAGGGGATTGTATCATCAGCACTGCCTCATAGCCGCTTGCTTCGCCCTCTAAATCAGAATTAAAAAAGGTGAGGCAGGTGTTGATAGGTTGCCACAAATGATACAGTGTTGTATGTCTGTATGCTTCCCCAGATGGTTGCTGCACTCCCTGAGCACCATCAAGATACAGGGAAGATGTATGGTTCTGTTGTAATGAAAGCATGAAGGGACCTCAAGTCACAGAGGAAATGTCTCCATCACACAGGTAGGAAGGCAATCATGCCCTTGTGTACTGTACTCTGGGAAAAAAATGAAATGTGTGGCAACAATGCCAAGCATATAAATTGAAAGAGAGGCAGAAATACCTCCGATCTTCAACCTTGAACTGAGTTGTGATTTAAGTATTAGCTTGTCTAAAGGCGCTTGTGTTTTCCTATTAGAATATGCACAAACATGTATGTGTGGCAGAGTGGATCCATGGTGCAGCAGCAGTGCACTGGTTAGGGCTGTCACTCTAACAGCAAGAAAGTCCTGGGTTTGAATCTGCTGGTCGGCGTTTGCATACTCGTTAGGTTAACTGGTGATTCTAAAATTTGCCTTAGGTGTGAATAGTTGTCTGTTTGTGTTAGCTCTGTGACAGCCTTTACAACCATGAATTGAAGAAAATGAATAGACAGAACAATATATGTGTGATGAGAACTAAATGAGGTTTGTGAATGCAGAGCAAATGTGGGAATGACAACAGTAGGGGTAATGGAAGATAATATTTGAAGCCAAATTATGGATTAAAGGGGGTGAATGTTGGAAAATATGATATTCATCTTTTATTGTCAAGTAGCTGTCCAAAGCTAGAATAGAATATAATAGAATGGAATAGACAGACATAGATAGATTAGCATAGAATTATTGACTAACAACAAACTACTGACTTGTTGTCAGTCATTAATGTTCTGTTTGATTCATCCTGATAAGTCACAGCTATTAATAGTTACATGAGTAATACAATCTACACAGTTACAATCTAAGAGTCTACTATTCTTGTATCTGTAAATATAAAAAAAGGAGAAAAAAAAAAGAAGACAAGAAAATAGAAACAAACAAATGGATGGCAGATATATTCCTCTGGGTTGTTTACTCTAAAAAAACATTTAATATTACATTATTTAACATGTAATTCATGATATACTAAACATGCTTAGTAAAATATCCCTTGTATTTATTTCAGGATTTATTAAATGTTTTGTTGACATTGGGAAAAAAATATTGAAAAACAGCTTTACCAGCCTTATCTATTGAGGTGCAATCATTTTATGAATGAATCACTGGGGAAATACATTTTGACAGAAGAAGAAATCAGATCTGCTGCTGTTTTTTTTCCCCTCTCTCACTGGTTTGAGATAGTTGTGAGATATGCATCATTCTTCTTCTCATCCAACAGCCTCTGCTATTTATATTTTCTCCCAGAGTCGAAGTCATCATGTACTTCCAGCTCAAATCAAGCAGG
This sequence comes from Etia nguti, assembly GCA_015106755.1. Lineage (NCBI taxonomy): Eukaryota > Metazoa > Chordata > Actinopteri > Cichliformes > Cichlidae > Etia > Etia nguti. The sequence goes on along the minus strand of VUQG01045025.1, from coordinate 29,179 downwards.
GTTGGAGGGTCTCCAAATTTAATTTTGTGAGAGTGTCTCAGGAGAATTCAAATAAAATAGATTTTTTGCACAGTGGTAATTTAGACAAGATTAAGATAACAGTAACTTGGTGCTTGCTGCTAAAATTGTAGACGGAGCCCGAATGTACCATTAATTTATTTTTTTAAATATGTTGTTTATATTTTCTGAGTATGTAGATTTGTTTTCGCTGCAGTAAGTAGATGTGTATGTATAAATGTAAAGGCATGTATGCATGCATCAAGTCATACATGTGTTTTATATTTTTTATGTATAAATACTATCAGTGGCGGGGTTTTTATTTTATACAGATACATTTAATTTATTGATGTAATTCTAGTTATGAAGATTATCAAAATGATTGCAGTGACCAGACAGGCATGTCATGCATGTATAAATACAAAAGAAATGGGATTTAATGCAGGCAAAATGTACAATAGCTATATTTTACCTTGTATTTTTTTTATCTTCCTATTGTTCACATGATTATATTTCAATATAATATGGGGTTTAATTATATTTTCCCCTTTCCTGATTTGGTAGAAGAGTCATAAACTGCACTGAAAAATGAAATAAAGTGAACAGCTTGAATTATTTCCATGATTTCACACAGACTCTGCAAATATGCAATATTACCATAATGAATCCCAATATTTCTATGTTTTACTTAGCATTACCATCAAGATTAGAGGAGCATATCAAGGGAGAGGCTTGAGTGTGAGACTTTAATCTATCTAAGTTAAAACATAACCTAGTGAGGCTTGCCAAGTTTGCCTGGAGTCAGTGAACTGCCAAAGCTTTCACATCCTACAAGCAGAGGCTTCATCACATTCTTTCAACTGCAGAAAATATGGAAAACAAAAAAATGCTTCCAGTGGCCAGACAGGCAATCAAAGGTTTCTTCCTACACATATTTCAAGTTTTTTGTTTTTTTTTATCAATAAAGTCAATAAAGTGCACTATTCAGAGCTGCTGGTAATACTGACTTGTGAATTATTAAACTATTTTGATGTATATTTTAAAAAAGCATCAGTTTACTAATACACAGTATTCTTTGATGGGCAGTTAAAATGACTTTGAATTCAATAAGTTTTTGCTATTTTCAATTGTCAATGTCAAAAAAAGACAATCAAATGAAAATGAATTAAATTGTGCAGCCCAGTGGCTATGCTGGACAGATCCCCCTCAAGGCAAATCTTCTCTGAACTAACATAGGAAGCTTATGAATTGCTTTGGGTTCGATTTCAAATGAAATGTAAGAAGCTTACAGAGGACAGCACGCCTTCATCCAGTTCATCTGTGTGTCCTAGTGTTCTTTTAGACATTTCACTGATCCCTCTTTGAGCAAATTTGACAAAGAGAATAAGAGTAACACATTTGTCAAAATATCTAATTAAGGATTAAAGAAAATACAATTTTTTTTCAGTTTTCTTTCCATTTTCTTAGCTGTTCATCTCAGGAGCCTAACCCACCTGACTATGGAGCGATAGTGGATGTGCATCCTGTTTGCCAGTCCATCACAGGACTAATACAGAGAAGCTGACAAACACTGACACTCAAGACAGTACTGAGTTCACACCTGCTGGTCATTTGGGACCTTGCACTTTCTACCTGTGGCTGTGTTGGTTTTCTCCAAGTGCTCTAGTATCCTCCCAGAATTCAAAGACATACATTAGTTTAGCCAATACTGCCGCCCAACAAATCTGACAAGGCGAGAAAATGTGCAAAGGTGATTTATCATATTTTATGTCAACTCACGTAAAACATAGAAGTTGTGGATGGTTGAATAATCTGACATTTCGAAAGACCAGTGCTAGAGCCATTTCAAACAAAGCTGCAGTTTCCAAGGTTACCAGTAATGTAGCTTTGTAGGACTTGAGAATAGATCATAATTTCTCTCGGATGAGGAGCAAAAAGAAGAAGAAAAACTTGTAATAGGAAATCTGTGAAAGTCTGCTGTGTCGGGTAGGAAAAAAAAAAAAGGTGGAGGGAAGCTGGGAACAACTGGCCACATTTTGTCTACGCTCTCCTAACTATCCCTGAATAAGACAATAAAAGCAATATAAAGGACTGCATCCAGACACACACTGGTAAAATGTGTACATTAAATGGGTTTTTAAGCGCAGCTGCTCAAAAAGAAGCAGTTTTCTAATATGGAAATTTTTCGCTGTATATTTCAGCACGATAACCCCGGACATCCAGCTCATTCATATTAAAGATTCAAAGAGGTCAGTGTGTCACAATGTGAACACTGAACTTGGATGATGGATCAGCACCCATTTGACAGCAGGATGTGATAAGAGGCATGCTCTTGGGCATGCTCAGAGTTGTGTCTGTGTATTTGTTCATCCGAGAGGCAGGTGGTTGAAGAACTGAATCACTTTCCTCTGCTTTATTTGTGTTTTTGTTCCGGCTCCCACACAACATATAATGCAAGGAAATTAATATTTGTGCAATCTGAGCAGGATGTTGAATGATGCTGATTATAAAAAATGATTACAGCGATATAGATGAAAAAACTGAGGCTTTCCTCTCATATAAAGCATCTCTTTCACGCATGCAAACCCAAAGTGAAATAATCCATCAACACTTCTGCTTTCCTAAATCAATACAATGTGACAACATTTCTACACAGTTACAACCAGGACTATTGGGACAAAGAACACCGCTCTGTCACTGAATCTGCCATGATACATTTTCCTCTCTTCCTCCTTATTTACCGAGGCAGTTGTTTGTGACAGAGACGGTGGCAGGTCACAGGTGCCATGAAAATTAACCATCTTCTTCCCTCCACCGCAAACAAGTGTGAACATTTACCCTCCCGTATACTGAAATAGAACTTTGTGGATGCATTCTCCTGAAGCATTAGGTTTCCGCTTGTGCACAAATGAAGAATAGACTCCTCTTCACAAGTGGAGGTGACTGCTAACCCAGTTGAAGCAGGTAATGTGTGCCAAGGTCAGACATCCACAGATTTTATTTGTTCACAAACCTCGAAAAAGGCATTGTTGACTTGGTGCATGCACTGTTATGGAGTCTCTGAGTGCATGTATTTTCAATTCTGAGTGCCTTTCTGATCTTCTGTAACCTTTTTCTAACATGAAGAAAAGGATAAGGGATGTTTCTGGAACCTGTAATAGGTACAAAAAGCATTCTTCTGTTTTTCACGGAGACACACAGGAATAAGCGACTGTGCATCACAGTTTTGGTCTTTGGATGGAATTTGTTTGTATGATCCAACTTTAATTTTGCCAAATGCAAAACAGGAGAAAGCAGAAAACATGAAATATTTTGTTAATATAACTGGATGCATTCAAGTTGCGGTTGAAAATGAGCAGAATTCTACGAGGAGTTCTCAATTGAAAATGTTCTGTTTACTGCATGGGTCTACCATAATATTCATAAACCTGAATAAAATCATTGTTCTGTGTGTTGAAAAGCATGAAGCGATGAAAAAGATTTTGAGAGTTTTCTGTGGTGTACATAGCTATTTTTTTCCTCTGTGTCTTGACTCGCTTTTGAAGTCTTAATCTCTGTTCTACAGCCTCTCTCTCTAATGTTGGGGGTGTCGTTCATAAATCTGACCTGATGAAAAGCTTTTGGAGTCAAGAATTGTCAACAAAGAAAGCATGACATACGCAACTATCTCTGTTTCCTCTTTGCATACTAAATTGTTAAGCCGTGAAGGAGGAGCACTTTGCTGCCACAACACTGCTCTCTGCTGGTAAATTAACTTCTTGTGTTGGACTGACCTTTGAACATTTGCAGGCTAGAATAAGGAGAGATTAAGGAGTCGAGGTTGTATTTGTTCAAGAAATGGCTTAAAGCTACAAAAGAGGTACGATTTCTGGGCAGAAAAAGCAAAACCCGCCTGAAATCATTCCAGTCCTTGAACTCTTCAATGTTAGCCTGTTATTAAAAATGCATATTATTCACATTTGCATATGTATGCACTGAGAGCAATCAATCAAACCAGTGTCATTAACGTCTTTTTTCTCTGTAGCTCAAAAATGCAGTACATCAGACATGCACCGTAGAACATAGGCAAATGTGTTGTCCTCATTTACAGATTATCCACATTGTGACTTGAAGATTTACAGGCTGCATGGCAGCGGCAGTTTTACTAATGACTCGTAGGCTCTCGAGCTGCAGGGGCCTCCAAGACATTTGGAGTAATATCACTTTGTTCAGATGCTACGGTTGTATGTATGAGCTCTACACCAGCACCTTGTCAGAAGCTAAGAATTTCCTGCAGAACCCCTGGAGGTGACCACCCACCTCGTTTTAGCCTTGTTAAAGAACCAAAGGGAAATCATATTTCAAGATGATACCCTTTCTCTTCATATATACTATGCTTATTACTGCATCCAAGAAAGATCAAAGCTACCTAAACTACCCTCAGAGCTTGCAGCCCACTGAAGATTTTTCACAGTACTAGAATAACGAGGTGAAGACTGCCTCCACTTTTATCTCCACCTTGCTTACCAAGTGAGTCATATTTGTCAGAAGTGAATCTTTTTGGCCAGAAGTGCCATGCTCTTCTTAGAAATGCACCGAGGGAAGAGTTGAAAAAGGGGGGGGATTTTTCTAGCAAGCAAACACATTCAGTGTCATTATTACTTTTCTATTCCGATGAAAGGTTGAAACGGTATATTTCCCCACCGCCTGGTATTGATTTGCGTAAAAGCATTACCCCAAGCTTCCATCAATAACCAAACATGACCAGTATCAAGTGGTGACTGAGAAAGCAGAGTAACCTGGGGACCTTCCCCCTTTCTGTCTACCCTGAAACAGCTGTTTGAGCTCTAATTAAAGGGAAGTAGCAGGTGTCACCTGAGCCCCAACTGCAGGGGCACACCTGGTTGCATTAATTTGATCCAAAGTGGTTTTGACGGACTGTCTGCACTCTAGCGTCCCACAGAAAGCCACTGGAACTGAGCACCTATTTGGAGCATGCGGGCAAGAGTGCTCCGCTAACACTGCTTTGTGGAGGTATGCCAAGCTGGCAAGCCCATGTCTTCGCAGTGACCCAGGGGACGGCTCTGTCATCCCTGCCTCTGACTTACCAGCAACATCTGTAAGTGAGCAGCCCTGCGACGCTGACCTGTAGTCACACTGAGCTGACGGCCGGGTGTACCAGAGATAATTGTCTGTGGAAACCTCCCCGAGGCTGTAAAGGCAGCTTGTTTCAGATCTCCTGATGATTTCACAGGACATTTAACTTTACACCTCTCATTTGTTACCTCTCCAAGGCATTTCCAAATATCCATTACCAGGTTTCCAAGGAATGTAGCAACCCCTAACCTCTGCTAGCTTTTATGTATGCATAAATTGCCTTGGGGATAAATGTGACACTGAATTTGGTAGTTGTGACATGATGTGTTTTCCTGTGCAAGGTTAAGCAAACAGATGACCTCTAAAACTGAGCAGTGACAAAAAAAAAATACTCATTGTGAAATTACACATGCAATATTGTGTGATTTCTCTGACACTTGAATTGCCTGATGAAATTTACATGACCTCAGAATGAAGCTGCAGCGCTTCAAATGGGTACTGCCTCAGGTCATGCTGCACTCTCTGTGGCAACAATTTCTTTGTGCCATGACAATACATTAATTTCATGAGTCAACAGGCTACGACTGGCAGTTTGTGTCAAGCTAAACAGTGTTTAATTGGATTCTGATCCATGGCAACACCACCGGAGGCTTGTTTCCATCTTCTTTTTTTTTCAGCAGCACCTGGAGCGTAATGGTGGTGATTACATCCCTCCTGTGGTGCCTCGGTGGTTCTACCCTCACGGCCTCTGGGAATATGCTACTGACAGTCACGGTCCATGCTGCCCTGCTACCCTGTTTGACTGCTGGCAAACCCTGAGCTGCTGCTGCTGAGATTTTTTGTTGTACCACTGCTGAGACAAGCCCAGGTTCAAAGGGAATTATGATAATACAAACCAAATTAATTGTTTACTGCACAAACCCGGGCACAGCTGAGATTCCAAACAATGTATCAGGAAAGCCTCCTACTTGCAGAGGCATAAAATTAAAACTGTTTACTTGGAAAGAAATTGAATTAAATAAATCTACTTGGAGAGCACTTTTATGAAATGAAATCATTCAACTTGACCAAACGAGGAAACGGCTATAAAGTACGTATATTATTATTACGTTATTATATTATGTAATATAATATAAATCTGGTGGTGATGTAATTCAGAGAAATTTAGGTGCTGAAATATGTTATCAGGGACTAATAACACTATAAATGATTAAACTTTTTAGGTAAAGTGGATTAAATGTTAAAAAAAAACACAAAAAAAACAAAACTGAAGTGTCAGAAACGGTTGCTTACAAATCAGTCTTACCAAAAGGACCACCGCATAGCTGATCTGGAGTTTCACATTGTCGTTTTCCTTGGCAAATCCTGTATCTTCATCTGCAAATGAAGATCATATAAGATGACTTGAACCTCAACAGAGTTCCTGCAGTCTTTCTAAAATTATTTGACTTATCAGTTGTTTCTTGAAAAGAAGACTACAAATCCAAGGAAATTGCAAACCTAGAACTGTCCACAGGGTTGTTGTTGAATTGGATCAGACTCTGTTGTGCTCTGAGGAGTTGTTTTTGTTTTGCATCTGTGTGATTGGTTCATGTCACTCTGGGCATTATGAAAGGTTGTGCATAAGCTAAATGCGTCTTCTAGGAAGCTCAAAGGATGTTCTCAAATGGATAAATGGATGTGTCCTGTTGTGATTCAGGTTTTCAGTCTTACCAGTACAATGATTATGTCATTTGAAGGATTCCAGATTGATAAGCAACCAAAAAATGTGTTAAAAAATAAAACTAAATAGTTAATAGCACATTTGCTATGGTTAGACAGCAGCTAGCATTCGCATTCAACCCTTTCTCAGATAACATTATCACTTAGAAAAAAGTGACTCAATTCTAAAATATAAAAGCAAGACTGAAAAAAGATTAAAGACTGGAAATAAAGTAAAGCCCACTCGATGCAATCAAGCGTTAAAGTGGGATTTTGCAGGTGGGGAAGATCAGGTGTGGCTGTGCAGCATGTGGAAAAGAATTACTTAGAAATAAGCTACATAATAGCTTGTTTTGTGAGCTCCAGTAGATTTTTCTCTGTAGAGAACCTGTGATCAGCTGATCTGTGCTGCTGTCCTACACCGGTCCAACATAGTACATTACTGCAAACTAGCTAGCACTAAATTGTCTAGTGCAGAACTTTCATGAAACCTCTGAGATTCTCCAGATTCATGGTTGGTTCACAAAAACACAACTTAGCTATAATTCAATGTTTAAATCATGTATGCATCCGAAATCTGATTTTAAAACACAATACACACGATTTAGATTTCTAGTTTATGAAATGTCACTTTCCTTACCTTTAAGAATAATCGCAACTTCAGCTCATATCACATCCTTCTTAAAAAAAAAAAAAAAAAAAAAAAAACTTTTTTTTTTTCTTTTTA